>CAMZMU010000089.1:25887507-26174226 GCA_947311845.1 Poa pratensis
ATGGTTTTAATCCGGATAATATGATTTTCCACCAAAATGTGTAACCTAATAGAGAACAATTTGTAATTAGTGTTACCGTGTTCAACCGTTGAACAACAACTCATTTATATAGTCATTGTACAGACTATGGAGTTCAATTTGTTAGTTCAATTTGTTAGGTTACTAGGTTATTGAACAATTATTTTTGTTGTGTAGTTTGACAATGTACTTATGGCGCGTACCTATCCGATTAATTTTGTTGTCACCCCTAATTCACTTTGTTTTCGTTATGAATCCGTTCACAAATATCTGGCTCCGAATACGCAACCGGTTATTATCCGCTCCGTTCCGAATCCGATGAATTTTTTTGGTAATGGATATGGTATAGACAAAATCCGATTCGATCCGTTTACATCCCTACGTGTCCGTGGTCGTGCTGCTCCGGTCTATTCTTTCAACGGTAATGGTTTGTCCTATGACAAACTCGAAAAGTTGCTGATCAGATAAAGCCGCGTCGATCTCGGATGAAGACGTGATCTGTCTCTGTTCTTTTTGGTGGCCGCTACGGTGGTGCCGAAAGAGAGGGATAAACGTTGATTTGTCACATATGTTTCCTATATTTTTTAGTTCTATAAGGTCGATATTTACGTGTCTTCTAACTTGATCTATATTTAAATGAGATACGTATTAACACAAAAAAAAAAAGAAACACGGCCGAATGGGCGTGCAATTCCTCGGTCTCAACTCACACCATGACCGGCGCAACACAGCACAAAAGCCTGAACGGCCCGGGTGCACGAGGAGGCCCACTGTCACCACCGCCGCTTCCCGAAAACTCACACACCGCTCCACTATTCCCGTCGCAGTCGTCGCCTCCCTCTTCCTCTCCAACACCCAAATCCCCCGTTCCTCGCCGCGAACCGCGCGATGGAGCTGGAGCTCGAAGCAGGCGCCGGCGGCGGACAAGCCATTTCCCTCTCCAGCGGCTCCCCGTCAGCCGACCTCGGCCGCGGCGACCTAGCCCCGCCCGCCGACCGCACCGTCTCGCGCCGCCACGTGGCGCTCCGACCTCGCCGCCGACAGGGTCGCCTTCGAGGTCGTGGGGAGGAACCCCGTGGTCGTCCGCCCATCGGGCGGCGAAGACAGGGCGTACCGCCGCGGCGAGGCGGGCGAGCTCCGGGCGGGGGACGGGCTGGCTCTGTCGCTGAAGGCGCCGTCGTTCTGGACGGTGCGGAGGAAGGGCGGTGAGGGGGAGGTGGACAGCGCGGTGATGGATGCGGTGGCGAGGCGGGAGAAGCGGACAAGGGAGAGGAAGGAGAAGGAGAGGGAGCGGCGAGCCGTGGTGGAGGCCATGGAGGTGACCGAGGAGGAGGAGGAGACTGCGGCGGCTGGTGATGAGGAGTTGGATGAGGACCTGGAGGATCTGAAAATTGACCTGGAAAACATCGACCCAGTCCAAGGTGAGCTTGGGTTGTTCTTCTTCCTTTTAGAGAGAGAATACAATCTGGGGGCTGTGAAATTGATATGACATTCGGGCCAGGTTACATTGGCGTAGCTATCACTACTACATTACCTTGTAGTTACTTGCATTGAATTGTGCTTGAATTAGTTGTTGTTCATGCCGACTGGATGAATTAGCATGTGCTGGTTATGGGTTAATGATACTACGATGTACATTATACTAGTTGTTGTTCTGTATACAATATGCTCATTTGTGAAGCCAGGAACAACAATGTTATACATTAGGACTTGATTGGCTTCACTGGAACTTACAAAGATATTTGCTGAGTTTGCTTCATACATGTTATTAATCTCTACGTTAATAGCTAAAAGATTTCGATCTGGTTGTTCAAATGGGTTACTGTTCGTCTCTGAAATCTGAAGTTATAGAGATTATTCCGTTGATGTTTCCCGTGTAACCAGAAGATCCTCCTGCTTTTACGCTTTGGCTTTCCACTTCACTGAATGATAATTTTGGATGCAGAATTCGGTTTTTTGTCGATGGGCCATGAATTTGATAATTACCCTAAGGGCAGGATTCGCGCGCCCAAGGATTGGAACTGGTTCTTGGAGGAAATAAGGAAGGGCAGCGATGATGAAGATGATGACGAGGTCAGTAACATGGGACGGAAATCAAGGGGCAGTGGTGGTGTGAACAAGAAGAAGAAAAGGGAGAGGATGAAGATGAAGAGTGGACTGATAAGAGCGAGGATGAAAAGGAATCCCTGCAGAGAGGCCCTAGTGTGAAGCGACCTAAAAAGTATGTAACAAGATCTAAAGACGTGAAAAAACCTCGCAAGGAGAGCTCTAAAGAAGAAAATGAGGATACTGCGGAAGAAGAGGATGCGACAGATGAAGAGGATGAGGCAGATGAGACACTCGGAGGTTTCATAGTTAAAGAAGATGACGAGCCTATGGAAGAGCTGAGTGAGGAAGAAGAAGAGGAATTTGACGACGAGGATGAAGATGATTGATAACGTTGTCGTTTAAGCGTTTGTGCTTTCACGTGAAGATGTAATGTACAGTAGGTGTTAACAAGTTGCATCCTCACATTTGTCTTCTCTTCTGAAACTGTGTACATATGTGTGCTTCTGCTGATGCTTGAAAAATGTTGTGAAAATGCTTGTTCAGTTGTTGATGTACCCGTTTTGCCTTTGTTGGTTTAGATTATGGATATTTCAGAGTTCATCTCTTGAGCTACTGATTTCCGTCTGTTATTTGCATTGAATTGTGCTTGCTCATGCAGAGAATATTACTAAGTTTCTGATCAACAGCAACTTACTATGACAATCAAGATGATTTTTCATGCAAGAAGTCAACGGGCTTGTTGAAGAAGGAAAACGACATGTTTGGTGACATTAGTGTACACAGTGTTATTCATGTTTCTGAGGGAAACCATTTGGTTGACAGTCATGAAAATAGACTTGCCGCTCTGCCTGTCGTGAAGATGAAATGGACAAGCGGCGACGCTTCGTTTTCACCAGGTGTTTGGCGCCATTATTTGCCATAATTGCTAGTCCTACGTAGAACAGTAAAAACATCATCAACATAAAAGTTAATCGGTGCTAAATATATAACTTAGATTCCAAGGGAAAACAGAAAATGAGGATGCTCTGGATGAAGATGATGAGAGGAGGAAGAAGACGAGGAAGATGAGACATTGGGAGGCTTTATAGTGCAAGAAAACGATGGACCTACGGAAGAGCTGTGTGAAAGAAGAGGAAGAGGAATTCGATGACGAATATCGAAGAGGATTGGTGAAGCTTTTGTGCTTTCACGCGAACATGTAATGCAAGTGTTGACAAGTTGCATTGGCAGTTTGGCACAAACCTCTTTTCTTCTGAAACTGCGTACATAATGTTTGCTTTTATTGATGTCTGAAAAATGCTATGAAAATGCCTGTGTACATAGAGTATATCCATTTGCTTTTCTTTTGGTTATTTTTTTCATAGTTTTTTTTTACCTTTTTTTTCATAGTTCGTTTCTCGAGCGCACTGATTCCCGCCTATTATTTACACTGGTTTCCCATGCAGAGAATATTACTAAGCTTCTTCATGACAGCAAACCTCAATCATAATCGAAGACAGTTTTCCATGTAAGAAGTCTGTGGGCATGTTAAGAAAGACAGAACATGTTTGGTAAAACTGGTGTCCACGTCAGTCATGAAAATTCATGTCGTAGAAACATCTTGGTTGTTGGTCCATCAATCAAAGGGAACCCTTCTACCTTCCTAAAGAACAAAAGGTAAGGGAGTGACTATTCAACAGCTAGCTGTTTTATAATTTAGAAACAGACACATTTTCCAACCAATGAGGATTTGACAGCTGTTAGACTAAAGCAAAGTAAAAATGACTGTTTTCCTTCCCATCGAACAAACACATTTTTGGCCCCAGTTTTGAGTCAGCTCAACGCTGAGTTTACCCAGCTCAGTTATGAGTCTTACTTGATTCTCAGCTTCTAGCTAAAAAGACCTAGAGCACAACTAACACCAAAACGCACAAGACTAAACATGTCATCTCTTCCAGCAAGAAAACACTCCTACGACCTCGACCAACAAACCAGATCCCCCAGTTTCAGAGGTTCAGTCTCATTCGGAAAAGTTGAGGACTGAGGAATCAACTACTGAAAACAGGAACAGATGAACTGAAGAAATTCAGAGTTACCAAATAGCTGATGAAATAATTAAAAGAGGAACTGAAAATCAAAGTGACTGACGGATTCAGAATACTCGCTGATGAAATAAATATTTCGCCAACTCAGCACATGCTTGAAAAAACTGACTGAGCTAAGAGAACATGTGGTTAGATAGGCTCCTGACATAATAATATGTGAACTTATACCCCAAATGCTCATCACATTTCTTTAGAATCTTTCTAACCGCGTTGGCTTTAAGATCGATAAATCTTGGGAGCCTTACAAGATGCAGGCCAACTACCCTGTAGTCTTCTCTCAGTTCAGATATCTCCTGGAGCAATGGGATGTCTTCAAGCACTTCCCTTCGCTTCCCTAACTCTTTAAGGAACGCAACGATCAGTCCTCGCTATTCTATCATGAACATCACTATCTCAATCTGAAAGAAAGGGGGAATAACATGAGACCATCTTAATATAAGACGTGTGATTATCGAGAAGTTAGAACCTCATCACCAAGCAAATTTGCATCATCTCTATTTTCCAAAACATGCACAGAAAGCTCGAAGCAAAGACCTCGGACAAACCTAAAAAATGCAAACTGAATAATTGAAGTAAGAAGATAAATGAAGGGAAACAAAATGAAGAAAAAAATAATAATGTAAGTAAATATGCTCAAGTACTCAAGAAAAAGGAAATGCAGATTGAAGTAATGAAGAATGAAGTAGACTACAAACCCACCTTGATCTACCCCGGCTAAAAACCACTTGCTCCATTTGAGAAAGATAGCTCTGCGCCTCATATAGAGAAAAAACTTAGGACTATACTAAAACTAAAACTGACAGCAACTGAAAACGATTAAACTTAGGACTATATTGAAAATCACAGCAATTGACCCAAAGATGAAGAAAGACTGTCAAAACTAAAACTCAAAACTCTTGAAACAGCAAAAACAAAGACACGAAAATTGTCGATACAAGTAGACAGAGACACGGAAAACTAAGAAAAGACTGACAGAATAATCTGCAGAACACAAATGCTTTTCTCTAACCTTGTAAGCCAACAACACCCATCTCGCCACCTGCCGCCTGCCTATCCCGTCTCGTCAAATGCCGATCCCGTCAAACTCTCAGCTCGATGCTCGAAACAAACACTGCAAGAAAAGGTTCCTCCTCCTTTACCCGGGCTTGTAACCGGCTACCAAATAAAACAGATGGTAGGCGGAGTTACCCCACCCAAATACCCCAAGAAAAGAATGGAGAATGCAAATTTTGAGATACCGAAGAAACTTACGTAAATGAAGCAAGCAAATAGCCATAGGAGGAAAGCAAGCAAGCAAATTTTCAGACTGAGCAAAGAAACTGAGGGAGTAATCAAATATAAAATGAAGCAATAAAAACCGAGTGACTGATCAAATAAGAAAAAATAAAGTGTGACAATAAACTCAAATGAAAGACTGGAGAACCAGATCACTGAGATACTTAAGGACTAAATGACGAAACAGGCCGTAGCCCCGCTATATAAATAGAACAACCACACGATACAACCAACAAGAGACCCGGCTGGGGCGACAGCCAACAAGCACCCAACAAAAGGAAAAGAAGAAAGAAAAGACGACAAAGGTGGATTGACTAAGCGACGACGACCCGCAACCGTTGCGCCCTCTCCGAAGAAGTACCACCACGCTCGTGGCACCGAATCGACGAGTACCAAGCAGCACCTTCAAGAAGGAAAGTCACATTGCTGCCAGACCAGCACACTGGTCCTAGGGTTTCCCCGGCACAGAGGGAGGCGGATACAGGGTAGCCACGACGCCCTTCAGGAAGGAAAGATGCAACCCGAAGGCGGCACCGCGTCAGTGTCGGACGAACCGACAAGGATTTCTCCCGAAGACCCTATCCACACCCCGGACGATCCATAGCACATGAGCCCCACGAGGACGAGCCTCGAGACCACCAGACTAGCCGCCCACCACCATGCGCCAAAACGAGCTCGAAGCCACCATCGTCGTCTCACCGAAGTAGCCGCCACGAGGTCTGCAAGACGGAGGTGAAGAGAAAGTGAACCGGGCCTAGCGAACCGCGGCCGCGGGAGGGAACAACCTCCACCGCCAAGACGGTAGTCGACCGGACGTGGCAGCAGAGCACACCAGTCCCCATCAGGTCCGGCCGGGCCCAGCGGGCCCGTAAACCCCCACGGGGGCACACCAGTCCTAATAGGGTCCAGCCGGACCCAAAATGGGTCCGTGAAGCTCGCCGCCGCGCTGCAACAGGCAAGGCCACTGTCGCCGCTGCCCCGACACCTTCCTCCTGCCACCATCATCTGCAGAACGTGCTTCAGAACCGGGGCCCCCCTGACCCAGATGGGGCCCGGCGGGCCCAAATCTGGGCTACAGGGCCCAACCGCCACCGCCCTGCTGCAAGCCGATGCACCGCACTGCGCCGCTCCGCGAACACGCGTGCACCACCGTCGAGACGCCACCCCCGGCCGAGGCCGGACCACCGCCGCCTGGGAAGCACCGCCGCGGAGAGGGAGCCCCGTCTCCAGTCAACCACGGCGCGGGGAAGGACAGGCCGCCGGCGTCCACCGAGCCAAGCCCGGCAGCCCTTGCCGGCGGCGCGCGACGGGAGAACGAGCCGAGGGAGAGCTGCGCGAGGGAGGACAGCACGTGACGGGGGCGCCGGGGAGGGGGAGCAGGCGGCGCGGGCCGGCCGCCGCCGGTGGCGGCTAGGGTTGGGCGCGGGAGGCGGCTAGGTTGGTCGCGGGAGCTCACCCGATGTGGTCCTATCAACTCTGCTCCCTTCTTGCAGGCTACAAAACGTGTAAAAGTTACCAGCCTCTTAAGGACTAAACGTATGACATACTTAAGGAATGAAACACTAAATTTTCAGACTGATCAAAGAAACTGAGGGACTGATAAAATATAAAATGAAGCAAGAAGAACTGAGTGACTGATCAAATAAGAAACTGAGCAAAGAAACAGTAAAGTATGACAATTAACTAAAATGCATGACTGAAGAACCACAAAACTGAGATACTTAAGGACTAAATATATGACATACTTAAGGACTGAAAAACCAATAACTGAGATACTTAAGGACTAAATATATGAAAAATGAAGGAAAGATGGAATTAAGGACTTAGGTAAGAAACTAAATGACTAAAGAAATGAGAGAATGAAGAAATGAGTACTGAAAACTAAGAAAACTAAGACAATGACAAACTCTAAGAAAACTAAGACAATGACAAACTGAGGAACTCAGAAACTAATATAATTAAAAAAATGAGTTGAAAACAGAACAAAAGGAATGATAATGAACTGAAGACTAAAGAAAATGAACAAACTGAACTCTGAAGAAAATAAACACTAATTAACACCAAGAAGACCTTGTGCCATGTTCGTTCCAGAACGGTGCCCCTTGCGCATCTGTCAGTTGGAAAACCCCGATGAAATTAACTGAAATCAAGCTGTATGTAGGTTCTTGACTAATACAATCAATCAACTGCAAACTATTCTAGTCTTTCTACAAACAATATGCGGTGAATGGAAGCAGTGGCCCCTTCCTGCACAGTAGTACTAGCATGAGCAATGGCAGCACGAGTCCACCACGCATTTATTTCGCCATTGAGCTGCTGTGGTCAACCACGTGTCCACGAGCACAGTAAAGATGATGGATATGGCGGCATACTGTGCGCGGGGGAGGATGCCAGACGGACCGGTAGGTCAGGGCGAACGAAGCTGCAGATCAGGCCGGCGGCGTTCCGCTGAGGAGGGAGATAGAGCTCAAACACAAGCATCAGCGAAATTGGTGCGATTGAGGACGAACTCCCTAATGCCCAAATCCGGGAACTCCACTACATCATCCATGATACATGCTAGTACATCCCAAAAACACGAGCTACCTCACGCCCGACAAAACACTACAGAAACATCACCCCAACCAAATTAGCACGCATATGAGCTAAAATAGAACGAAATCAGAGGACAGAGCAGGGGGGGGGGGGGGGGGGGGGGGGGGGGGGGGGGGGGGGGGGGGGGGGGGGGCTCGGAGGAATACCCGTCCCGGCGGCGGCGCACATGCCTTCCACACTCGCATCGCCGATCTATTCGCCGTTGGACTAAGGGACGCGAGCCGCGACTCCCTCCATCGCCGGCGCCGCTAGTGCCGGCTGCACGGTCGTCGCTCTCTTCGTCAGTTGTATGCCGGCTCGCGAAGCACTGCTGCCTAAGATTCGTGAGCGGATCGCACGGTCCAAAAAGTACAAAACAGATAGCTGTTTAATAGGAAAAGTGAAAAGTAATCATCAGAGTAGAAGTCAATCGATGCTAAATAAATAACTTCGATTCCAAGAGAAAATCTTCAGAGCAATACAATTCCGAAGGTGGAAGGGTGCTACTTTTTCTACACAACCTTGTAGATGAAGCATCTGAACTTCTGGAGCTTACTGTCACACCATGAGCCACATCTTGCATTCCAACAGATACCGCCATCGGATCCTGCACAAACACACGCAGAATCCGAATTAGCCATGCGATTCACACACACAGTGATTCAGAATCAAAGCTATACTACTAGTACAAGCCATTAATCTGTGTTGTGCTGATCAGAAGATCAAGAACTGGGCGAGCCGGCCAAGCAGTCTATCTGCTGCATCAGATCCTGAACGTCATCCTCACCCATCCCTCCCACGGTTCCATCTCCTCCGCGGCGGCGGCGGCAGCGATGACGAGGTCTTCTACCTCGACGTCTATGTCCGCCTGCTCCTCTTCGAGCAGCTCGTGCCATATCATGTCCGTTGTGACGCCGCCCGCGCTCTGGCTGATCGGGATGGCGGCCTCCACGGCGACGCCAGCCGCCAGTGCCAGCTCCTCGAAGGTGAAACCGTCCTCCGCCGGCGGCGGCGACGGGACGGCGTCCAGCATTCGCCTCTTCTTCTTGCCCTCGACGACCGGCGCCGCGTCGCCGGCGACGAGCCGCTGCGGCGCGCCAGGCTGTCCAGGAAACCCGGGTTCCTGACCGCGCGCGCGAGGAAGGCCTTGCACTGGTCCTGCCGCCGCTCGGTGCCCTGCACGCGGCGCTCCATGTCGAGCAGCGTGGCGCGCGCCGCCGCCTGCTGCCCTTGAGCCGTGCCAGCTCCCGCTTCAGCGCCTCCCGATCCCGCCGCAGCCGCTCCAGCTCCCCCTCCACGGCCGGCCGGCCGTCTCCGCGCACGATGACAAGGCCGCGGGCCGGCGGCCGGTGTCTGCCCCGCGGCGGCGGCGGATGCCGGCGAGGAGGTGGCGTTGCCCGCCGAGGAAACCAGCGTTGGCGAACTCCACCTGTCCGGGTTCACCTTGCGGAATCCCTGCAACCAAAAACCACATCGCATTTCATCGTCAGTAAACGAGAACAGAAGTAATCAGCAGAGAAGAGAAGCATTGATCGGACACGGACGGACGTACATAGGTGTTAAGCTGGCGAAGGAAGCTGGAGAAGTTGGCGTGCTTGAAGTGGAGCGGGAGGAGGCGGGCGGCGAAGGCGTGCGGGTCCCACACCACGAAGCTGTTCCGGGCGGCGCCCCACGACACCACCGCGTCCGTCGCAGGGTCCTCCACCATGTCGAATGTCTTGGCAGGAACGGCGCCACCGCCGCGGCCGCCGCCAGGTCCATCGGCGTCGGCGCGTGGAGGAAGCAGTCCGCATCGTCGTCGTCCAGCACCACCATCTCGGGCTCCTCCTGCTTGATGTCCGTCGTTACGGCGGTGAGGGAGTCCATCTGAAAGAGTGTAAGAGTGTAGTGTTCGTTCGTTTGGTCGTTCGTTCGATCTGTCGGATTTGCTGGAGTGGAGAGTGTGGGGTTGGAGTATTTTAGGAGTGGCGATGGAACATTCAGGAATGTACTAGAACGGAGGATGTATCTGTGTTTAGTGGTGGATATTTTCTTTGGAAGCTTCTCACGGGCGCTAGAGCTCATGTGATGGCTTACTTCGCGTGTCCATGAGTGATTTGATGGTTGGTGTGGCTGCAAGTGACTGCCGGAAGAATCGGCCATGTTCCGAGCTTGGGCTGGGCTCAATCGGAAGTTAAATATGGCTCCGGCCCACTACATCACGAACCTTTTTTTAGAAAGTACTTACTACCTTCCGTATTATAAAACGTTTTTGGCAAGCTGTACAATAATTATATGTTTCTATTAATTATAGATTTGTATTTTCTTGCAACCAGGTATCAGGGCCGTCCTGGGGCAGGGCAAGAAGGGCAATGGCCTAGGGTCCAACCTGTTTAGGGCCCACACTGTGTGCACATGCTGGTGTCCTGTTTAGTATACAACTTAGTAGTAAACCATAAATGGTAAACTATGAGGGTCCAAAGGTCGTGGCGAAATGAAATAAGAAAGATAAAGGCCTTTTAAGTTCCATCCAGTTAGAAACGTGAGGGTACACCACAGTTTGATCAATACAGCTAAAAACCACGTTTCAATCAGAGTCGGTCTTCACGTTACTATCATGGGCTTAGTCCGACGTAATATTCTCCCTTATTCTCTTCCATTGCAGCCCCCCCCCCCCCCCCCCCCCCCCACACACACAAAAAAAAGCATGATAATCAGTGAGATTGTCCTAGTCTGCTATTCTCTGATTGACTCTTAATTCCTTCTCTCCCTACGAGTTTCATCTATCATGTAAGCACTACCATCCCGTTTGGTGGGTCACTGACTGACGGATTTCGAATTATATCTTCTTTGACTATTTGATTTTTTTTGGCTATCTGGTGGTTCATTAGCGTTCACTCTTCCAAACTTTTTTTTTGAAATGGCGGACAGGGGGACATGGAGGACTGATAGTTTCTTCTATTTCACTCCAATAAATTTAGGTGTTCCCACTCCGTTATCGTAAAATTGTTGCTCAAAAAACATTTGTTAGTTTTGAGAAATAAAGGGGTCGAATTTTTTCTTCTTCTGTGTTGAACTGTTTCTGCTCTAATGGCGGAACTTGTGCCAAGTCATTTGGGAGGTGGTGGATAAAATGTGCCAAATTAATGAGATTTTTAGAAAACACTTTGACAAACATAAACTAGTTATATATTCATAAAACTCAAGACTGAGTAAGCTCAACTCCCTCTTTTTCGTGCTCGCATGGGCGCGTCAATTGCTTTTGTGAAAATGTTCACCATCTTTCTCTCCGCCTTCTTCGTTTGCAAGAAGCCGTACGAAAGCAAGTCAAGGGGTGATAACAAAGATGCGGCATAGTGATGATCGCGAGCATGCAGATGGAGACGGTGACGGCGGCGACAACCAGCTAAAAACACAGCTCCTCCATTTTTTAGATCAGAATTATATTATCATGCTATTTTCTCATACCAGCCTTGCTGATGTTTGGTTTTATGTTTAACTTTAATGAAATTTGCACATTATATGTATGCATGCGATTTGTATGTACTATACCATGCCAGAATCCATTTTTAGTTCGCCCAGGACTCTAGAGCGTCAGGATCGCCGCTGCCAGGTATCGATGGATGAAATTCTGCAAGGCTCTATTTCTCGTCTTGGTGCAGCTGTCTGTTGTCATGGAAAATGTGGCTCACACTAAAGAGCTTGCCTTATTTTGGTCATATGGATCCAAGGCCTACAGATTCGTTGTCTGGTGTTTTGGTCCTTTTTGGTGGTGCTTGTGGTGTTGATGGTGTTTTCGTTAGTTTCATCATTTGAATTTTTTGGGCACCATGTCTTCTACATCGATAATACGGTAAAGAATCCAATCCACGGTTCGACGACTTGCCATGCAAGGGGAGCGCCCTCCCGGACGCAGTGTTCAACAATATCAATTCTCATCTATTATAGTGGGTGCTCAAGAGGCTTTACCAATCTTGTATTCGTTTGGTTAATCTGTGTGGTTTTTCAGCTCGGTCGTGGCGGAAACTCGAGAAGCAAAAAGTGAAGCTCAAGTCGACGACTATGAAGAACCTTGATGTACTATTTCTAATTGATCAATAAAGTTGTGTCGTTTTGAAAGGATCGTATGACACCTAGAGGGGGGGTGAATATGTGCTACTTCAATTTTAGTACATTTTCAAATTAGGCTTGACACAAAAGGTAAATTCTCTAGATATGCAACTATGGTGAATTTACCTATATGACAAGCTAGCAACTAAACAAGGTACACTAAGTAAAGACGGTAAACAAGGATAGAAGTAACCGAAAGTGAAAGCACGCGGAGACACGGATGTAATCCCGAGTTCCTCCTTTTTAGGGGAGTACGTCTCGTTGGAGAGGTGTGAGCTACCACAAAGGTCAAAACTCAACCGCCACAAAGGGGGTGCACCTCTTCTCCGATGAACCGCACCACAAAGGTTTGGTTCACCTTCCACTATCGGAATCCTTCAAGGCGGAATCCGGAGCCCTTACAACAACGATCCGGGGCACAACCCACAAGAGGATTGGGGGCTCCCGAACAGCTACAATCTGTCACAAAGACAACAAGTGAGTACAATAAGAAGCTAGGTTTTCCTAATGGAAATCCTAGCCAAGGGGCCCTCAAGTGAATGAGGGGGAAATGAAGAACGGCTTGGTGAAGATGTAGATCCGGGCCTTCTCCTTCAATCCTCCAAAGATCAACAAGTTTGGGTGGAGGGATTGGGAGATCTAGTGATTCTTGAGCTTGCAACAATGGTGTTCTTCTTTTTGGGCGAGCTGGCTGGCTGGAGGTAGGTGGAGGGGTATTTATACCCCTCCCAGAAATCTGACCGTTGCAAGCCCGGGAGGCCGGATAATCCGGTGTAAGTGAAGGCCGGATATTCCGGCTTGACCGGATATTCCGGCCTGAAGCAAATATCCGGCCAACAATATCCGGTCCACACCAGTGGCTCGCGCCTTCGACGCGCAATTCTTCCTTAGCGAAAATCCATGGCCAGTTGATGGGGAGACCGGATATTCCGGCCCTGGCAGAATATCCGGCCTAAATGTCCGGCCGAGTCCAGTGGCTCGCGCCTTGAGTCCTTAGCCGAATTCTCGATTGGCCAGCCTTGAGGGCCGGATATTCCGGTCTGGGCACGACCCGGATTATCCGGCTTCTGGGAACATTTCACCTTTTTGGCTAAGATGCACATGATCTTTTCACAACTTAAAACCTGTATCACTTGACGACATATTAAAAGAATCACTAGTGTTGTTGCCTAACACACAAAACCTAAAGGGATTAGAAATGTTCTTTCAATCTCCCCTTTTTGGTGTTAGATGACAACACTAGGATTTGCAATAGATTTCCACAACTAGATCATGTTTTTCAACAAAGAATGGAAAGAACTCCCCCTAAATGTGTGCATATACTTAGTTTGCCTTGGAATGCAAATACACCCATATAAGGGGAATAATTTCCAACAAGATACAACACATGATAGATAACAACAAATGTACAACAAGAGACACATCACACACTAGGTTGAGACTTGAGATGAAGATCATACCTTGTGCATATAGATGAACGATAATAATCCATAGAGATCATAGCACAATAATGTAGTCTCAACCATACATAATTAGAAATCCATATGTCTCTCATATAGAACATAAACATAACACCCACATAGTTCAACACTCACAAATAGCAAATAAGTTCGACAAAGAGATAAAAAGGACACAAGCGCAAAAAGAATGATAAACGCATATGCTTGTGCCCGAACCCATGCAAATCCCACGGAGGACCTACTAGAACTACTTCTCCCCCTTTGGCATTAAAACGCCAAAAAGGGAAAAGAGCGATGCTACGTCCCATAGAGATCACTGCTCAGCATCATTGTCCTCATCCTCATCATCATTGTCCTCATCCTCATCATCATTGTCCTCAATATCGTCGTCTTCCCCAGATTCATCTTCCTCGTCACTAGCAAGAGCATAAGCAGAAGAGGACTCAAGAAGATGCTTCTCCATTTGAACCCACGGAGTCCGAGCACCAGCATTCCATTGTGCATAAGAGAGAGGATCGGACACGGGAGGGTCATTTGGCAGGCTAGGGAGTCGCTTGAGAATTGCCTGCCTTTCACAATAAGCATCATATTGACCATGTCGGAGATCAGCATTCATGCACAGCACATACTTTTGAAACCAGTTCATCTTTTTCGGATTGGGGGTGCACAAGAGGCGGGGGCTGCGGACGGGACCGACCACTCTTGCGAGCATCCCTCATGATCTCATCATCAGCAGGAACGGTGGTAGCAGCAGGACGAACAGCATATTTCTTGACATAGACCTTCTTGTAGATGTGGTCTTCGCAATCATCATCACTGAGGTCAAGATCCAAGGTCTTCTGGATGAGCACATGATGTATGGAGCATACGGGATACAACAACGACCTAGCATGGCATCATACATCTCATGATAGATGTAGTCCATGACATCCACCTGGAAGTTCTTGTTTGGCTCTTCATTTTGATCAATCTCATGAGCAAGGCACAATAAGTTGACGAGAGCAGACCGGATAGCATCATTGTTTCCTCCACTTGGTGCAATGTTGTGCCGGAAGATGGTGACTAGTTGGTCATAGAGAGGAAGCAGCCCAGTTTGTACCCAATCTTACCATCACGGCCATAGAGAGGTGCCAATGCGTTCTTGTTGGGCTCCTCAGCTGAGTGGAGACGAATGCCGGCGGGAGTGCGTCCCAAGAAAGTATATCCAATGGCAGCAGCAAAGTCATAGAAAGTGGCTGTACACTGAGTAGACCCGGACATCCACTTGAGAGTCTTCGAGGAATCGGCCTTCATCACAAGAGTGGCAAAGAACTGCTGAACAAGAGCCACACTGTAGTCACACTTAAGCTCCATAAGGCGAACCAGTCCCAGTTTTTCAATCACGTGTGCAGCTTGATCATAGGCAGACTTGGACTGAAGAGCAGAAAGCTTGATAGGCTGCATAGGACGAAGAGGGTGTGACATTGTGAGGTAAACATCCCTATGGATGAAGAGTTGCTCCATGCACCAAAAACTGTTATCTTCGATATCTTCATCTCTTGGAGTGAGGTACCAATCCCCTTGTCGAATTTTGATATAGTCAGCACGGTGCATTGTCTTGTAGTTGGGCCTTTGAGCTTTGCCCTTTCTCGTGCTAGAGGCGGAGTCTTTGGGGGCTGCCTTTGCTGCAGCGGCTTCCTTCATCTTGCGCACAGCCTCGCTCTTGCGCTGCCTTAAAGCGGTCTCATCAACAAGCTTGCCCGAGACGGGGTCTGTGCGAAAGTACCGAGGACGAGATCTTTTGGGTTTGGGAGCCGAGCTACCTGTGAACAAAAGCAATAGGTGGAAAGCACGGAGATAAGCACACACACTAGCCTCAGGAGAGAAATACTACATACATTAGAGAAGCAACCCAAAATTGATGCAACTTAGTCCTATGAAAAAGGAGCAAAACTGTGCAGAAAAGTTCAGACCGGAATATCCGGCCTGGATGAGCACCGGAATATCCGGCCTGGCCAGAACTGCACAGTACAGCTTCAATCCGAGGTCTAAAAGTAGATCGACGCTAAGGGTTGCTAAACTAAGGTATCTAGTAAGCAGGGAAGACCAAGGGAAGCCAACTAATCCAAGATTTTTAAGCAAAGTAACTCAACATTGCATCCTAGGGCAAAAGCACCCAAGATTCAAGAGAAGAAGAGTTACCCGCATCCATGCGAGGAACTTCTTGGAGGAGAAGGGGCCCGGGGCGATGGAGCACCAGATCCGGCCGGCGGCCAGCGAATCCGGCGGCGGAACTTGCCCGGGAGGGCGCGGGGACGGCAGGCGGCGGAGGAGAGGAGAGAGAGAGTCGGGGTGGGAGAAGGGTTCGAATGAGCCCTTCACCCCGATATCTCCCTGTTAAAAAAAAGACAAACCGCCAGGGCCGGATATTCCGGCCCGCACTTAGACCGGATAATCCGGCCCACTGAATTTCTGTGAAAACACAGAAAATTCAGGCCTGCTGAACCCTTACGTTCCAAACAACAACAACAAGACTTGTGTGTGCAAGATAGAAGGGTTCTTTGATAAGATAGGCTTGGGATTTAGAGAGCCAAACTGAAAATGGTACTTCACACTCATTCTTGCAAGAATCAAACAAGGAAATGCCAAGTTGAGTGTGTTTTCCATGAAACCAACAAAAGGACCAAACTCCAAAAGATTTGCAAATAAGACCCAAATAAGAACCAACTCTTCATTAAGAAGAGGGCGGTGGCCTAGACCACCATATATGAGTGAGTGGTGTGACACCGCGAAGATATATCTTGGGTTCACGGCCACTACTCATCATTTAAGCTCACAATTCATAGAACGAATATAGAGATGCAAATGAATTCTTATCGGCATAATGGGGGGAGGGATAGTCCAATGGATTAGGACCGCACTCCCCCTATGTCCATGCCTACACCTAAACCAAATAGATAGTCAAAAATAGGTGTGTATGCAAGATGGTCAAGTCAAGCTCCTAGAATCCACGATATTTAGCTCATGCCTCAAGAAGGTGAATCTTGCTTCATCAAGTGGCTTCGTGAAAATGTCGGCAAGTTGATCTTTGGTTGGAATATAGCCAAGCTCAATATCACCACGAGCAATATGATCCCGAATAAAATGATGACGAATCTCAATATGCTTCGTTCTTGAGTGTTGCACCGGATTGTGGCCAATCTTGATAGCACTTTCATTGTCACATAAAAGAGGCACTTTGTCACAATTGACACCGTATTCCTTTAAAGTTTGCCTCATCCATAACAATTGAGTGCATGCACTAGCGGCCGCCACATACTCGGCTTCGGCGGAAGATAGAGATATACAATTTTGCTTCTTAGAAGACCAACTCACCAAGGACCTACCAAGAAATTGGCATGCCCCGGAAGTTGATTTCCTATCATCCTTGCAACCGGCCCAATCCGAATCCGTGTACCCGGCAAGAGAGAAATTAGTGCCCTTTGGGTACCACAAACCAAACCTTGGGGTATCAACCAAATATCGAAGGATTCTATTGACCGCCACCATGTGGCTTTCTTTAGGAGCGGCTTGATACCTTGCACACACCCCTACACTCAACACAATATCGGGTCTAGATGCACAAAGATAAAGCAAAGAACCAATCATAGAGCGATAAAGTTTTTGGCAAACATCGATACCGTCGGGGTTAAGTTCAAGATGGCATTTGGTGTCCATGGGAAACCGCTTGCCCTTAGCATTGTGCATATTGAACCTCTTGAGCATGTCTTGGGTATATTTGGTTTGAGAGATGAAAGTCCCTTCATTCAATTGCTTGATCTCAAAACCGAGAAAGAACTTCAATTCGCCCATCATAGACATCTCGAACCTATCGGTCATAAGCTTTGAAAATTCATCATTGAAAGCTTTGTTAGATGAGCCAAATATAATATCATCAACATAAAGTTGGCATATGAAAAGCTCCCCTTTGACCCTCTTGGTAAAGAGAGTGGGATCGATTTGCCCCAATTCAAATCCACGGTCTAGCAATAGCTCTCTTAGGTGCTCATACCAAGCACGAGGTGCTTGTTTGAGACCATAGAGCGCCTTATCAAGCTTGTAGACATGGTTAGGGAATTTAGGGTCCTCGAAACCCGGTGGTTGCTTAACATATACCAACTCCTTTAAAGGACCATTAAGAAAGGCACTTTTCACATCCATTTGTTGCAATTTAAAGTTATGATGTGATGCATATGCAAGAAGGATACGGATGGACTCAAGGCGAGCCACGGGTGCATAAGTCTCTCCAAAATCAATGCCTTCAACTTGAGAGTACCCTTGTGCAACCAATCTTGCCTTGTTCCTCACAACCATTCCATGCTCATCTTGCTTGTTCTTGAATATCCACTTTGTGCCTATAACATTGCGGCAATCTTTTGGCTTCTCAACTAGATTCCACACTTTGTTGCGCTTGAAGTTATTGAGTTCATCATGCATAGCTTCTAACCAATCCGGATCTTCAAGAGCTTCAAACACTTTCTTTGGTTCCACCATGGAAATATGAGCTTGATGTTCACTAAAGTTTGCCAATTGCCTTCTTGTGGTAACACCCTTCTTGTGGTCACCAAGATGTTTCTAGATGGTGACTCTTTATTCAAAGTCTCTTCAATTCTTGCTTTACGACGGGCTTCGATATCTCATTGCATCTTGGAGGTATCTCTTGATCATCTTGATCATTTGAGTCCCCGTCTTGACCGGAATGTTGACCTTGATCATCTTGAAGCACATCTTCAACAAATGAAGGAGAGGGTTGATCTTGGTCATGACCTTGGCTAGCATCAACAATAGGAGAACTTGGTTCTTGCATAGCAACTTGGTCAACATGAGGAGGGTCTTGAACTTGTTCTTGGGGGTGCATCATTTGCTTCCATGATAGGCGCCGTTTCAACTTGTGATGAAGAGGCCTCCACTTGAATGGAGCTTGGACTTGCTTGAGGAGACTCGTAATGAATCTCAACGGGACGATGGAAACCAATGCCCATTCTTCTTATAGCATCTTGAGGCTCTTCATTATCTACATCACAAACATGAAATTGCGCCACTTGGGAGCCGTC
Organism: Poa pratensis; assembly: GCA_947311845.1. NCBI lineage: Eukaryota > Viridiplantae > Streptophyta > Magnoliopsida > Poales > Poaceae > Poa > Poa pratensis. Next base: position 25,906,129 of record CAMZMU010000089.1, read on the forward strand.
ATTCTCATCGAACCTCACATCACAAGATTCTATGACTTTCCCAACGGTTTGTCATAGACTCTATAGGTGTGAGATTCGGCACCGTACCCAACAAAAACACCCTCTAAAGCTTTAGATTCAAATTTAGACAAACGAACACTTTTGTTCTTATAGAAACACTTACAACCAAATACTCGGTAGTAGGAGACATTGGGCTTGTTGCCGGTGAGCATCTCATAAGATGTAAACTTCTTGCCAACACGAAAGAATAGCCGGTTAGATGAGTGACACGCCGTGGAGATAGCCTCGGCCCATAAGAATAGTGGAGACTTAAACTCCGCCAACATAGACCTTGCCATATCCATGAGAGTCCGGTTCTTCCTTTCGGCTACACCATTTTGTTGAGGGGTATATGCAGCGGAATATTGATGACGAATCCCCTCTTCACTAAGAAACTCATTTAAGGTGTAGTTCTTGAACTCGGAGCCATTATCACTCCTAATGACCAAAAGGGACATTGTATTGGCGTTGAACATTGGAAAAGTCGATGACGGCTTGTTGGGTCTCATCCTTCGTCTTGAAGAAATAAACCCAAGTAAATCTTGAATAGTCATCAACAATCACCAAACAATATTTCTTCCCACCAAGACTAGGTTGAGGCACGGCACCAAAGAGATCAACATGAAGAAGTTCCAATATCCTCTTTGATGAAATGATGGTCTTGCTTGGATGGGGAGAATCATGCATCTTTCCTTCAACACAAGCCCTACAAAGACGATCTCTAGAAAAAGAAACATTGTCTTTTAGTCCAAGAATGTGGCCACCCTTGTGAAGACTTTGCAAAGTTCTCATGTTGACATGGGACAAGCGGCGATGCCACAACCATCCCACGTCGGCCTTTCCGAATAGGCATATTGCTTGAGTGTTGGTAGACCCCGAAAAGTCCACCACGAACAACTCATTTTCAACATACCCAACGAACATGACCTTTAGAGTCTTGCTCCTCAAGAGTACCACCATATCAATAGTAAAATGGACATCAAAATTCATCTTATTAAGTGCACGAACGGACATAAGATTGTAACCGAGGGACTCGACAAGCATGACATTTACAAGGGTGATATCCTTTGCAACTACCACCTTGCCGAGACCCGTTACCTCCGCTTTTGATTTATCACCATAGGAGACGGATGCTTGATTTATATTTGGTCCCAACTCCGTCATGATCTCTTGCTTCCGGTCATATGACTAGTGCATCCACTATCAACCACCCATTTAGACCCACCGGAAGCATAGTCCTACAAGAAATCATTGCTTGGTTTTAGGTACCCATTTCTCAATGGGTCCTCTTTTGTTAGCAACAAGGGTCTTAGGAACCCAAATAGAGTAAGCAATGTAACCATCATAAGGACCAACATATTTTGCATAAACATCCCCATAGTAATCAACATAAAGAAAGTAGTTGGGATTGTTATGCCCCGCAAAGTCACTACGAGTGGTCTTGCCCCTAGTGGCATTACCACCGCAATGGAGTCTTGGCTTGTGCGGGCTTGGCATTGGTGTTGCTCTTCTTCTTCTTTGCCTTGGCCACATAACCAAGGCCCTCCTTCCCTTTGTGTGGCTTTTGCTCAAAAATTTGAGCAACAACCTTTTCTTTACCTTTAGGAATAGAGGTCTTGGCACTAGTGGCCTTGGCAAGCTCAACCTTCAACCTAGCATTTTCCTCAATAACATTTGCATGATCACAAGAGGGAGTAGAGGTGCTAGGTGAGTTAGATTTGGAAAGTTGAGTTTGAAGTTGCTCATGAGACTTGACTAGAAGAGAGTGGGTACTTTCCAAGGCCTTGTGAGCCTTGTTAAGTTTCTCCACATCCTCAAGGAGTCTAGCATTAGCAACCACAAACTCGGCTTTCTCCTTTTTAATCACTTTATATTTAGCAAAGACATGATCTCTATCCTTAATGATTTTAGCAATTATTTCATCATTTTTATCATCAAGAGACTCAATTCTTTCCTCAAGAGAGGTTCTATATTCACTTCTTCTTCAAGAGAAGCATTCAAGGATTCTATGGAAGCATTCAAGGATGCTATGGTGAGAGAATCCTCTCTCTCAATTTTTCCCTTGTCATCAAGGATTTCTTCGGCCGCATCAAGTTGTCTCAAGAGAGACTCAACATATGCCTTAGCTTCACCTTGCAAGTTAGCCACAATAGTATCGGAAGCAACAAGTTCTTTCTTAATCACAAGACTAGTTTTATCATCTATTTCATGCATAGTCTTGGGAGTAGAAGATGATACCTCGGTGACGGAAGCCATGAGGCAACGAGCGGTGTTGATGGAGAGGTTCTCATTGGGGGATTCGAAGAGAGAAGGAGGTGGAGTTGATACAATGGCCAAAGCGGCCACCTCACGAGTGGGTTCTTCTTCTTCTTCGGAATCCTCGGAAGGATACTCTTCTTGAGTCAACAACACAATTCTTGGTGCTTTCTTGAAGAATGGCTTCCTCTTGACAAAAGGCTTCTTTTGTATCATGTTTGATTCGCCCTTGAGGACAAGCCTTCCACCGTTTTGCTCTCTATTCTCATAGGACAATCCTTGATGAAGTGATGCTTGTTATGACAATTGTAGCAAGTCTTTATCCTATTAGCAAACTCCTTCTTCCCGCTTGGATTGTTTGCATGATCAACTTGAGCCTTTGCCTTGGCCGGGTCACGCCAAAAGTCCTTGTTGCAAGAGCTATGTGACCATGGAGGGCGGTTCAAGTTCATCGGGAGGAAGGTTGTTCGGGCATGCTTCAACTTCATCATGTTCATCAAGGCACACAACCTTGGCCTTCAAAGCAAGAGAGGGACCTTGCTTCATTCCCATGGCCCTAGCACGGTTGTCTAGAGCATTCTTGGTGGCAACCTTGGAGGCTTGCATCTCTTGCATAACTTCATTGGATGTCATCTCAAGGTAGTTGAATTTTCCTTGATGGCCTTCAAGTCAACGGGCTCGAAGGGCATGAGAGCATTCACATACTTCCTCTTGATCCAAGCATCATCCACATAGGTTGCCCCAACATTATGAAAGGCTTGGCAAGAATGTTGAGTCTTCATACATCTCTCATGAGTTTCATATCAAGCATGTAGAAACCTTCGGCTCATTGCTCAAGCATCAAATCTATTCCTCTTCATGCTTTCATTTCCAAGAATGCCACCTCAAGGCACTCCAAGCTTCTTTGGCGGTGGAGACGTTTTGAATGTGATGAAGACCACTTTCTCCAACGGCAAGTTCAATCATGTGGAGAGCGGAAGCATTGAGTTGTTTCTCGGCACCTCTCTTCTTGTCAAGTTGTTAGGATTCACGGCCTTGTATCCCTCTTGAATGATCCTCCAAAGCTCGATAGAGGAACTGTTGATATGAGATTTCATTAAGTGTTGCCAAGTAGCAAAAGCCAATGCATTAAGTTTAGGAGGTGGACCCAAAGGGTTTATGCGAGTATGATGGATAGGTGGGTCGGGAGAGTACGCAAAGGGAACCCCATGGTACTCCGGCTTCCCACCTTCGGGAGTGGTGGTAGAGTGGAAGATTTCTTAGGGTCGGTTCTTTATCTTCAACCCCTTTCTTTTCCTCTTTTCCCTCCTCGGTTTCACCGTCATGGGAGGTAGCGGAGTCATCTAGTGGGGTGGTCTCCTTAGGAACCTTGCCACTTGCGAGTTGTTGATCAACTCACGCATCTCGGCAAATTTGGTATCCATGGACGATATCAAAGATGTCTCCATCGATTTGAGATCGGCCATGGATGCCGTAGTGGCTTGGTCCTCAGGGATCACCATCACTTCGTGTCATACTTCTCTTAGGCGGTTAAGCCCAACAAGAGAGCCGAGGCTCTGATACCAATTGAAAGGATCGTATGACACCTAGAGGGGGGGGGGTGAATAGGTGCTACTTCAATTTTAGTACTTTTTCAAATTAGGCTTGACACAAAAGGTAAATTCTCTAGATATGCAACTATGGTGAATTTACCTATATGACAAGCTAGCAACTAAACAAGATACACTAAGTAAAGACTAAACAAGGATAGAAGTAACCGAAGTGAAAGCACGCGGAGACACGGATGTAATCCCGAGTTCCTCCTTTTTAGGGGAGTACGTCTCGTTGGAGAGGTGTGAGCTACCACAAAGGTCAAAACTCAACCGCCACAAAGGCGTGCACCTTCTTCTCCGATGAACCGCACCACAAAGGTTTGGTTCACCTTCCACTATCGGAATCCTTCAAGGCGGAATCCGGAGCCCTTACAACAACGATCCGGGGCACAACCCACAAGAGGATTGGGGGCTCCCGAACAGCTACAAATCTGTCACAAAGACAACAAGTGAGTACAATAAGAAGCTAGGTTTTCCTAATGGAAATCCTAGCAAGGGCCCTCAAGTGAATGAGGGGGAAATGAAGAACGGCTTGGTGAAGATGTAGATCCGGGCTTCTCCTTCAATCCTCCAAAGATCAACAAGTTTGGGTGGAGGGATTGGGAGATCTAGTGATTCTTGAGCTTGCAACAATGGTGTTCTTCTTTTTGGGCGAGCTGGCTGGCTGGAGGTAGGTGGAGGGGTATTTATACCCCTCCCAGAAATCTGACCGTTGCAAGCCCGGGAGGCCGGATAATCCGGTGTAAGTGAAGGCCGGATATTCCGGCTTGACCGGATATTCCGGCCTGAAGCAAATATCCGGCCAACAATATCCGGTCCACACCAGTGGCTCGCGCCTTCGACGCGCAATTCTTCCTTAGCGAAAATCCATGGCCAGTTGATGGGGAGACCGGATATTCCGGCCCTGGCAGAATATCCGGCCTAAATGTCCGGCCGAGTCCAGTGGCTCGCGCCTTGAGTCCTTAGCCGAATTCTCGATTGGCCAGCCTTGAGGGCCGGATATTCCGGTCTGGGCACGACCGGATTATCCGGCTTCTGGGAACATTTCACCTTTTTGGCTAAGATGCACATGATCTTTTCACAACTTAAAACCTGTATCACTTGATGACATATTAAAAGAATCACTAGTGTTGTTGCCTAACACACAAAACCTAAAGGGATTAGAAAATGTTCTTTCACGTTTTCTATGATAAAACCGTTGAAAGTATGAGTTTGTTTCTTTAATTTTTGACACCGTCCTTTAAAATAATAGCTAAGTGACAATAACGTCAGTGTTGATAATGATGTTGCACTTGTTTCTCACATGTGTTGGCCTACTTATCAATAAATATGAAAACAACAAAGGATAACAATAAAAAATACATTAGGAATTATAAAAAAAAAGCTTGCAAAATATTCAAGAAACCAAGCAGGTCGATAAAATACCAAACTTTGCTTTTTTCCTCGTTTTCAAAAAATTCTATTTCAAAAATCTTAGAGTTTCCAATAACTTTTCCCAAAATATTCCGCCCTTCCTGTATTAAATGTTTCCCCCTACGATGAATATGTTTGTTATCCATATAGTCGTTCTGATTTTTAATCTGTCTTACTATTTTAGAATCGGCAAAACTATCTTTTTTTGTGTTCCTTCTAATAAAGTAAAGATAAAAATCCATTTTACTTCCTCATCTATCGCAATAGTCTAAGTCAGATCTTCCCATAATATGAGGTTTTATTTATTTATGTAAATCATTAATTTTGTTTTGTCCCAGTGAAAATGGTTTGAAGATGATGATGCCACTGTTTCGTACGGGTGACACATTGGAAGCCTAGTTAGCAAGAAAAATTGAAACATCGGGATGAATTAGGAAAATAATACAAAAGCCACTAATATTGTTGGAACTTTAAAGATGCATTTTTTTTGAAAAAATCAACAAGAGCATGTGAAAGGGCATGGCGCCCCCTTGTGTGGTTTTGGTAATTAATGACAATCCCTATGGACTAATGGTTGCATTGAGTTATACTTGTAGTGTTTGTCCATAGACCATGCTTGAAATCCATTTGTTGGATTCAAGGTTGATGCCATGAATATATTGATATAATGAAGTATTTGGCATCAAGATCATCGAGGTGTATGGTTATATACTTGATATGATCAAGAAGAAGAGTATGTGATGACCAAGTTGTTATTCGAGGAGTTATCCGATGATTGGTCATATGTGAGTTGAACATATCGCAAGTATGTCTTGAAGAAAACGATTATGTGATCATTCATGGTTATCTTCAAGACATCATCTATTGAAAAGAGAAGAAAAGGTACAAGGTTGATCAAGATTTTGTTCAACACACAAAGCTACAGGATGTACCAAGTAGGATCATGTATCTCTTGGTATGGTAAGCAATTGTCCATATAGCTTTGTGAACTAACCCATGATATGTGTGTGGCATTTATATGTATGGTTAGGTATCTTTCCATGGGCTTGCATCAAATGAAGATTTCATATAGCCCACGAAGGACGACGTCAAGTGGTGATCGTCATCTAGCTTGAGTTGTGCAAGTTCAAGAGAAGTATCTCAAAGATATTATATGTTTGAAGCTTGCCACTCATTTGGAGATAATGGTCAAGTGAAGATGTGCCGATGAGAGGCTCTCCCATAGTGGAGTATGGGGGAGAAATATGTGGATCTTCACCAAGCGAAGCGCAATCAAGAAAGATGGTCCACTTGAGAAGATCAAGATCGCCATCATCTAGTCAAGTGGAATGCGCAAGGCAAAGGTATGATCTTGATAGGGTTTCTATTTTACCGGTCTCATGTTGTTAGTCGGGAGACCGGGTTATTGGATAGACACCGTACTATCAAGAGGGGCTCTCGACTAAAGCTTAAGCGTATCAGTTGGAGAGAGCTCAAACCTTTGCATACTTGGCATCATCATCTTTCTTGGTTCTTATTTGGTTTTTCTCCTAGTTGGGTTTTGGTGCTTGTCGTGATCTTCATGACAAGCCCAAGTTCTTCGAAAACGGATTTTGGTTTGAAAACTTGTTGCGTTTTCGTGTTGGAAATATTATCGGTTTACCCGTGAGGAAAGTTCCACACCTTCCCATGTGTGTCAACTTAACTCTATTTATGGTTCTTAATATTTCCTTTCCAACAAAATTGGTTTCACCTAATTTGGAGTTCAAACGAGAAAATTATTGAGTTTGCAGTTTTGCTGTTTCTTTCAAGATTTGCTCAAGCAGGGGAATCGGATTATCCGGTCCTAGCCGACTCGGATTATCCGATTCTCAAGATTGCTCGAATTCGGCTAAGGACCTTAGAGCAACCAGTTTTGTGGCGTACTGGAGTTTTCTGGAATATCCGATTTTGGTTGATTCGGATTATCCGATCGTCAAGGATTGCTCGAATTCGGCTAAGGACCTTAAAGCAACCAGTTTTGTGGCGTACTAGAGTTTTTCGGAATATCCGATATAGGTCTACCCGGATTATCCGGCTGTGCCGGATTATCCGATACTTTGTGTTTCGGACTATCCGATCCAGTCGGATTATCCGATCATGACTTATGTCGAAATATCCGATGTTTCTGTCTGCAACGGCTCTTTTTCTGGGAGGGGTATAAATACCCCTCCACCTACTCTAGCCAGCTAACTCTGCCCAGCACGAATTTGGCCTCCATTGTTGACCTTCTTGAGCTTGGCTATCTCTCTATCCCTCCATGATTCTTGCCTCCAATTAGAGGGAAAAGAGAGAGAAGATCTAGATCTACCATTCCACCAATCAATCTCTCATCTAAGTGAGGGGAAGCCTTTGGATCTAGATCTTGGAGGGATTTGGTGTTCCTCTTTGTTCTTCCTCTCTTCTCCCCCCAATAGCATTAGTTGCTTTGGTGGGATTTGAAAGTGAAGGATTTTGAGCACTTCTTGTGTTCTTGCCCATTGCATCGGTTGCATCGGTTTGAGTTCTCCACGGTGATACGTGGAAATCGAAGTTGAGAAGCTTGTTACTCTTGGGTACTTGGAGTGCCCTAGACGGTCCTTGTTGATCTCGGAGTTTTGGTGGCTCGCGGGATAGTTGGGAGCCTCCAATTAAGTTGTGGAGTCGCGCCCCAACCTTGTGATTCTTGTGGCTTTGGGAGCCGCGGAAATTCGGTGAGAGCTTCCAATTAAGTTGTGGTGTGCCTCATCCTTGTACGGGTTCGGTGACCACCCTCAAGTGTCCCATAGTGGTTCGTGGCACTCCGCATTGGTGGAGGCACGAAGGAGATTACGGTGTGCCATTTGACGGCTATTCGGGGATCACTTTGTGACTCCGCACCGCTCCAACGGAGACTAGCTTCCATTGGGAAGTGAACTTCGGGATAAATCATCGTCTCCAAGTGACTCGGTATTTCTATACCCGAGCTTCTTACTATATCTTGCTATCACCTAGTTGTATATCTTGTTTAGCATAAATTGTTGGTGCACATAGGTAAACCTAGCTTATTTAGGTTTTGTGTTTGATAAATTAAACGCTAGTTTTATTCCGCATTTATTCAAGCCTAAACCGTAAAGAATTTTAAATCGCCTATTCAGTCCCCCCCCCCCCCCTAGGCGACATCCGTGTCCTTGCAGCATGAATTTTAGTAGAACCCTAAGTGTCTCATTTTTCATTTCATAAAATTTTCAGGATTGTATGTACAGTCATTTTATATTTACTGGCGTCATACAAAATGAACAGATTTTTATAATTATCATTGTTTTCCTTAAATTATATAACATTTTGAATCATCTAAATTTTCTAAAACCGCTTTATCATTTTTATTAATTTTTATGCCAGTTGCTACAACACGTGTGAAACCGATGCAGCGTCATCCTAAAACCGCTTTCATTAGATCCTTGATGACCAATTGAAGAACATAACCTTTTGCCAATGTTGAGACATCACAATTTGATTTATTTTTTGGACGGAGAAAACAAACAATGTGTCAGAACAGAAGTACAGAAAAGGCAGTAGTAGATAGTAGGTGAGACGATTCTTCACTTGAATGGCTCGTGCGATTTTCATGGAGACATCGCAATTTGCCTTTTTTAACGAAAACCAACAATGTGTTGAACAGAACAAAAAAAAAAGGCAGTAGTAGGTGCAATGATTCTTCACATGAATGGCTCGTGAGATTACATCAGTTTATATTATGATGGCAGAAAGATTCAGAGCCTCCTACACTATGCTCGTCCCACTTGGAGGAACAGGAATGTGCACGCGCGACAATGGCCGTCAGTCAGTTCTCCACCCATCGATCCCATCTCTTTTGGCCCCGACCTCACACAGCACCATGGACGGCTACAGGCGAACCTCCGCATCATTCTTAAACTGCCGATGACAGGCTAAGCTCAGCTTCATGGAGATGGCAGAAGCCGGGGAGGGAGCAGTGGCATGGCTGCCATGGATCTCCACGCTGGCGTCCTGCCTCCTCGGCTTCGTTCTCTACTTCTACGCGCCCTACTGGCGAGTCCGGCGGGTGCCGGGGCCTCCCGCGCTGCCGATCGTCGGCCATCTGCCGCTGCTCGCCCGCCATGGCCCCGACGTCTTCGGCGCCCTCGCCAAGAAATACGGCCCCATCTTCAGGTCGGTCATCTTGCTCTTTGCCCAATGCTTAATCTTGCAAATTTCCGGTGCATTTTTTAGTTTGTTTTGATCTGTATGACTGTATCCATGACTGTGTGTTGCTTGGTTAATTAGGTTCCATCTTGGGAGGCAGCCTCTGGTGATCGTGGCTGACCCGGAACTGTGCAAGGAGGTCGGCATCAGGCAGTTCAAGAGCATCCCCAACCGGAGCCTGCCGTCGCCGATCGCCGGCTCCGCGCTCCACCAAAAGGGCCTCTTCTTCACCAGGGACGCGCGGTGGTCGGCCATGAGGAACACCATCATCTCGCTCTACCAGCCGTCGCACCTCGCCGGCCTCATCCCCACCATGCAGCGCTGCGTCGAGCGCGCCGCCGAGACCATACAGTTCAAGGCTGACGGCGACTTCGACTTCTCTGACCTCGCTCTCAAGCTGGCCACCGACGTCATTGGGCAGGCGGCGTTCGGCGTCGACTTCGCCCTCTCGGCGCCACGGCGCGAGCACGACGGCGGCGGCGAGGCCGCAGAGTTCGTGGCGGAGCACGTCCATTCCACCACCTCGCTCAAGATGGACCTGTCGGGATCGCTCTCCATCGTGCTGGGCCTGGTCGCGCCGGCGCTGCAAGAACCAGCGCGGCGGCTGCTGCGGCGGATCCCCGGGACGGCGGACTGTCGGATCTCGACAACCAACGAGCGGCTGCGCGCCAGGGTGGAGGAGATCGTGGCGAGCAGAGAGCGCGACGGCGACAAGAGGAGGGAGCAGAGGGACTTCCTGTCGGCGCTGCTCAACGCCCGGGACGGCAGCGACAAGATGAGGGAGCTGCTCACGCCGGAGTACGTGGGCGCGCTCACCTACGAGCACCTCCTCGCCGGCTCTGCCACCACATCCTTCACGCTCTCCTCCGCCGTGTACCTCGTCGCCGGCCACCGGAGGTCGAGGCCAAGCTGCTCGCCGAGGTCGACCGCTCCAGCGCCGTACCGACCGCCGACGAACTCCAGCGCAACTTCCCCTACCTGGACCAGATCATAAAGGAGGCGATGAGGTTCTACACGGTCTCGCCGCTGATCGCGAGGGAGACGTCGCGGGAAGTGGAGGTCGGCGGGTACACGCTGCCGGAGGGGACGTGGGTGTGGCTGGCGCCGGGGGTGATGGCGATGGACGCGGCGCAGTTCCCGGACCCCGGCGAGTTCCGGCCGGAGCGGTTCGAGGCCGGGTGCGAGGAGGAGCGGCGACGGCACCCGTACGCGCACGTGCCGTTCGGGCTGGGGCCGAGGGCGTGCGTGGGGCAGCGGTTCGCGCTGCAGGAGGTGAAGCTGGCCATGGTCCACCTCTACCGCCGCTACGTGTTCCGCCGGTCGCCGCGGATGGAGTCGCCGCCGGAGCTCCAGTTCGGGATCGTGCTCAGCTTCAGGCACGGCGTCAGGCTCAGGGCCATCGAGAGATGCCCAGGCTTGGACATTCATGATTATCTTCAGAGAAACGAAAGACATGCCACACTGTGTCGCCCAGAATCAGTAGCTCCTAACTAGTAGTTCAGTCTCTAGCAAAAAAATCGCTCAGGACTCTCTGAATCAAATCTGTAGCTCCTGAATCCTGATTAGTGTCTATCCACTGGAACATGAAAAGCTACTCCTAGCAAGAGACTCTGAATACTTGCAAGTGTGACTCAGAAGTCTTAGACACAGAATCACCCTATACGGGCATGGGCAACACTGCCCAGCTAGCGCATTGTACCAACTAAAACGGGAACGCCTGCTGCTCTAACATGTACTGTACTAAAGAAAGCTAATTCCTGGAGGTGCCAGGACTGGAACCAAAGCTGCATAAGTTAGAAATTCAAATCACATTGCAACTTGGTTACTTGAAAATTTACGAAAGACAAAACTACAAGAAAGCGCAGCCCAGGAATAACATCAGTGTTTCGACATCCATGTCATCAGATAAAATGTCAGCAAGGCGACAACATGCATCATGCATATATTCCAAGCAAGAGCCCTGAATTTGGGGCTTCAACAATCAGTGTTATATTCCAAATAAACCAATATTATGATCTTGGACTGTGCATAGATCGTGAATGAGCCAGCAAATTTGCACTCACGCTAATACAATACCCAAATTGAAAGATCACTTGGGAAAAACAATCAATAGTTACATTACACTGTTTGATACAAGAAAACAAAACTGTGCAAAAAAATCCTATCCATTCTAATCTTTGTTTAGGTGGTTAAGTTTATGACTAATTCTTCAGAATATCCAATTGACTTACAGGTCTGAGACGAGATGCTGGACTACGAAAAAGAACAGTTCCAGCATATTTGTAGCCTGCAGGACTCCGATACATCATGCTCCACGAAAGTAATGATTGTTACCAGGGTCAGAAAATGCCCGGCCATCTTATTGTTCATCACAAAACCAACATATCACTACCACATCCAGTTCTTTGATCACTGTCTCCAATATATTTCTTATCGGTTTTCTCTATAAGTTCCACTTCTTTGCATAACTGAACAGAAACCTGGCGAAGCAGAAGATTGCATCAGAAAAATGTACAATGGATCATAACATAAAACATCACTACAACTCAATTATATAACCAATCAAAACTAAAGAGCACTGACAGCAACTATTGCACACACCAAGCTTCCTATTGTAGATTTCTCACCTGATTGTTGGCAGGAAGGAAAGGCTGGTCCATTTAAGGAGGCCATTCTTGCCCAACAAGTTAGTGCAACCCTATTATGATGTTTTCCCAGTAGATTTCTGTAGGCATAGCTTGCAAACACAATACTCAGTTTCCACCATGCTCATCAGTGCATCCCTGACATGTACTGAACTTTGAAGAATGGTAGCAGGTACAAGTGGCAAATCTTGATTTCAGTAGCAACATGAGGAAAAGATCACGTGTCTTTATTTAGACATGAAATAGCCCCTCATGAATCGGTGGCATCTGTTGTTTAATAAAAATAACAACAAGCTCTTCATGGCCACGCGAAACCTGAATTAGAAACCAAACAGTTATGCTGGTATCATAAATTTCTTGGTTAAAAAGGAAATATACTTTTAGTAGTATTAAAAAAGAGAAAGATGAAGATGCGATAATCATATAACAGCTTAGCATGTTCCAGATTTTCAGTAACTGTGAAATCATTGATGTGTTTTTCAGTAAGATAGAATATTGCAGATCAATTGCATTGTCCTGTTACCCATGTACTTCTCTTTAGAAGAATTAGTCGCAAAGGTAACAATATGCTCAACTTTTTGCAAGAATATGGATTACAGAAATGTGCAAGGGAAAAAAAACTAGTGGTAAGGCTTGTTCCATTACTTAGCATAAAAAGAAGATGTAACTATGTGTTGTATTGCCAATAACGAACCAACTGTTTCAATTTCATATTGAACATACCAAACTACTGTACTAACTAAGCAGCAATTAATGATTAATAACATATAAATGATTAAACTCAATCAAGAGGAAAGGCATGCAAAAACTTACTTGCTTTACACACTCACAGATCTGTTATTGACATCAACATGTGGAAGCATGGCAGATGGTATCTGTAACCTGAACAAATATCTTATCAGACACAGTTAAGCAAATATCGCTAGAAACAATATTACCGTCCTTTCAAGATGTATGGGGCTAAGAAGAAATACATGCAACCAAGGAAACATGCATTTGCACATAATATACCGAAAATAAAGCAATATGTTGACAGCTTACCTTACCTGTGGAGCATTTCAAAACTTGGAGTTCCTTCTCACTGTCCCAACTTAAAAGAGAAGCATACTCCTTTTTGTATCTGTTGGGTCTGTATCCAGATAATCCGAATTTTTCGCATGTCTTCTCAAATTTGGCATCAAATGAAGTTTCTTGACTAACTTGAGCCAACCAAAATACCAGAAGTGTATCAAACCAGTGGCTTTTGCTGCTATGCTGTATGGAAAGTAACAAGTTAGTAACGTCTTATAGTTAAGTTCCAGAAGTGATGGTGTTGTAACATATTTATTTTACTCCCACCTGTCTACAATCAGTTGCTCAAGTTTAACCATCAGAACCGGAAGCAGTATCACCATTTCTACAGGAGGGTAAAACACTTTCCCTTTCATTTTGAAGACTAGCTGCCTCCTCAATGTTCCCCAATTTCTGATATTTGCTTATCAGACAGTTGTAAATTACTGCATCAGGAGTAATACCATTCCCAATCATTTCTGAAAGAACTTCTCTAGCTTCTGGCATCATATTTAAATTACAAAATCCCCATACAAAACAAGTGTAGCCATAGAGATCAAGTTGCAAACCACTGTTGATCATCTTGGCCTTGACTACAAAGGCATCCTGGAGATTTCCCTGCTTCAGGTACCCATCCATAAGAGACGTATAGACAACTTTGTCCAGAGTCAAACCCTTGTCAACCATTTCATCCAGCAATCGCACAGCCTTGGTCAAGCAACCATTCTTGCACAAACCATCAATTAAAGCGGTGTAAGTATGTACATTAGGTTCTAACCCTAAGTCTCTCATTTTGTTAAAATGTGAGACTGCCTCGTCAACTGACCCTGCTTTGCACAAACCATCAATCAGTGCACAATAGGTCACAACATTAGGCTGGAAACCAGAATCCAGCATCTTGTGGAGCAGGGCCATGGCCTCTGACTCTTTTCCTGCTTTAAAACAAGCATCCATTATATTTGTATAGATGATAGTATTGGGTTTCAGACCACATTCATCCATTTTATTTAACAAACTCTTAGCTTCTTCCACCTTCTGAAGATTACAGAGTCCCCAAATGAGGACACCATAAAGCGAAACATCAAGCTCCATCCCTTTATCCTTCATCTTATTCAATAAACCCAGTGCTCTCTCGCTATTTTTATTCACATAATGCCCATGAATTAGTGTAGTGTACAACAGCTCGTTGGCTTTTACACCAGCTCTCTCCATCAGCCTAAAAACATCCTCCGCTTCCGTGACCTTCCCCTCTTTGCATAGGCCATCAACTAGCACGGTATATGTAACCACATTCAACACACCCTGCTGTACCATTTCATCGATCAAAACAAGGGCATCAGTAAGCCTACCTGCCTTACAGGTCCCATCAACCAGACATGTATATGTGACCTCATTCGGCGTCATGCCCCTCATCCTCATTTGCGCAAACAGCTTCATAGCCTCCCGCACCATCCCCTCCTTGCAGAATGCATCGACAAAGGTGCTAAATGTGACTACATTTGCCACCACTCCCTCCCTCTTCATCTCAGCAAAGTAGCTGTATGCCCTCTTCATCCTCCCAAACTTGCAAAAGCAGTTGACTAATGCATTGTATGTCACAACATCTGGTGTGCATCCACACCCCCTCATCTCCGCGACAAGCTGCTCCACCTCTTGGAGCTCCCCGCATTTGCCATACCCATCAATCAGAGAATTGTATGTGATGACATCCAGTGAGCATCCAATCTCCTTCATCCTGGAGAGCAATGCCCTTGCCTCCGCAAGGTCCCCCTCCTTGCACAGGAAATCGATCAGGATGTTGAAGGTGAACACGTTGGGCGCCGGCAGCTGCTGGAATAGCTGCCGGACGAGCCCGGCGCGGCGCTCCCGGGCCAGGCGGAGGAGGATGTGGTTGCAGGTGCGGGTGTTAGGGGGCACACGCAGCTCGCGCACGCGGGCAAGGGCGAGGACGGCGTCCTCCAGGAGGCCGCGGTCGGCGAGGAGGGAGAGGAGGGTGTCGACGACGGAGGGCAGGGCGCTGCGGCGGGGCCCTAGCGCGAGAGCCGCGCGGTGGAGGAGGTCGACGAGGGAGGCGGCGAGGTGGGGCGGTGGCCCGGGCGAGGAGGCGGGAGAGGAGGCTGCGGGAATGGGGGAATAGGCGGGCGCGGGCGAGGAGGTGGGCCGCGAGGCAGAGGTGGGCGGAGGAGGGGAGGGGGTGGGAGAGGAGAAGGTTGGGGGGGACGGCCTGGAGCGAGTGGAGTTGGCGGAGGCGATCGGAGATGAGGGTGGCGGCGGCGGCGGTGGCGGCGCCGGTGGGGAGGGTGGAGAGGGCGGAGGCGGCGATAGAGAAGGGGAGGAAGCTAGGGTTCCGGCGCGAGCAGATGAAGAGGAGGTGGCGGCGCAGGGGGAGGGGTAGCATCGTTTGACCGCCTCCGGCGGCGGCGAGGCAGAAGGAATCAGGCCATGGAGGGGAGGGGGGCCGGGGAGGTGTCGTAGTAGGGTTTAGTGAGGTTTTGAGTGTTTTTCCTCTGCTTCATCTTTGAGTTTTCGCTGGTTGTACTGGATTTCGCCGGTTCGGATCAAATTCAAATATAAATGGAACAAACTATCTAAAGTCATATATTCATTCTCTCGGTTCCCATATTAGTTTTCTAGTCTCCACACATATATCTTCTAGGGTTTCATATTTGTTTTTCTTAGGGGAATATGCGTATTTGTACTTGTCCCCTAAAAGCATCTCCGGAGCCCCAAATTCGGCCCCCAAACTGTCCACGGACACGTCCGAGCGTGTCCGCGGACAGGCCCCAAAAGTGGTGCTCTACAACCACAATTCCGGATGGCACCCGCCGGGTTCGGGTGCGGGTTTGGCACCCCCATACCCGCACCCGCACCTCTACCTGCCCCCGTCACCCGTACCCATACCCGCCTGCGGGTATAGAATTTCCCCATACCCGCCACCCGCCGGGTACCCGCCAAAATCGTGCTGAACAACAAAATGACAGGTTTTGCACACTTTCAGCAACATATAACAGAAATTTTCAGCAACAAACTGACAGCAATTTTAAGCAACAAATTGACAGCAATATTCAGTAACAAATAGACAGCAAAATATCCAGCAATAAATTGACAGCATAAATTCAACTACAAGTTCAAATCACACATTAACATCCACAAATAGTTCACGGAATCAAACAAGTTCAGCAACCACGCAACAAACAGTACACCGAATCATACAAGTCATACATGTCCAGCAACAAACACTCATGAATTATGACAAGAAATCCATTGAAGACAAAGAAGCTCCTGAAGACAATGGAAAATATAAATAACTGAAGACAATAACAAAGAAGCTCCTGAAGCCTACAAAGCAAAATACAAAGGTTAGCTCATCATACAAAACTGAAGACAATGGAAGATAAAAATAATGCATGAACAAACACAAACCTGATAGTGTTCCTTGTATGCAGATGGAAGAGTGGCTGTAGTGCACCAACAAACCTCCTAAATCCAGCGTGGTCAACAATACTCAATGGGTAGTCATGCATCCCTATCATGTTACCAAGCTCTTCTCTAGCAGTATTTTGATCAAATGTATAGGTCTCTACATTCACCTTCCCATCAGCTTGGGCAGTCATCCTCAATGAAGACTGACTCAATGATTTTCCACTCTTGTTATTCAACTTCAACTGTCTTAGAGTACATATTTTCAGATGGTCAGCCAGATGTTTAGTACCACTCTTGGATCCTGCACTAAGAGACTTGTGACAGTAGTTGCAGATGCCTTTCCATTCTCCATTTACAAACTCCTTCGTCTTCTCGAGCCACACTTTAGAAGTTAGCCTGCGTGTCGCTCCTCCTCTAGCTGTTGCTGCAACATTCACCTCCACCACTTCATCTTCATCATCAGAAATCTCGTTCACCGATTCCGATGGGGCTTGGCTACTACAGCTTGTACCACTGCATGAAATGAATAACATATTCAGTTGCAATTTCATACAAACTATTCTCAAACAGCAGCTAACACTAACAGCAGCTAACACTAACTATTCTCAAGCAAATATGTAAATAACAGCGGCTAACAGCAAATATGTAAAGTTTCATCTAAAATCAACACTAAAATGAACTAACACTAACTATTCTGCTGCAAAAAATCAATCTAAACATTTAAAATAGATCTCTGCATTTTTGTTCATCCAAATGGAGCATCTGTTCATCTAAAATTAACACCAAATAGCACCTAACAGCAGCTAAAATCTCAATGGATCATCTCTGCATCTAAAGTCTAAACTGCAGCTACTCATACCATGGAGATTTGTCCTTCTGCGTCATGTTCTTTGCCTTCTTTTGGACTTGGCCGTCGCCGTCGGAGGACGGAGCAGCCGGCGTACATCCACGTTTCCGGCTGCTCCTAGACGCAGCTACCGGCGGCAATCCAACGCGCCTGCCGCCTCCCTTGGTTGCCTTTGCCTTGGAGCTCGACGGCGCGCCCAAGTAGTAGCCGAGCCGCGATCCGCTTCCCGTCGGCGGGATCTGGGCCGTCGCATCTCTAGGCGGCGGAGGCGGCGGTGTGGAGCTGAGCTCGTCCGGCTGGATTACCGGGCTCTCGCCGGACTCGCTCCCCTCCAGTTCGCCAGAGACCATGGCTCCGGGGAGCTACGGCGCAACGGCGCAGGAGGCTAGAGGGAGAGGGACTCGGGGGCCGGGGCTGGGGAGGGATCTGGAGGGCTCGGCCGCTCGGGGTCGGGGATCCGAGTCGGGGATAGAGGAGAAGAGTGCGGGCTGCGGCGCTGGGGAGGAAAAGAGGAGAAGCGTGCATGCGGCGCTGGGGTGAGGAAAATAAGTGGAGCTGGGTTTAGGGTTTCCATATTACAATGACATGTGGGGCTGGATACAGATACTCACTGACATGTGGGGTAATTCGGGTATGCGGGTAAAAGGGTATGGGTTTGGCACCCCCATACCCGCCCCCGCTATACCCGATGGGTATGGAATTTCCCTAACTATACCCATGGGTTTTTTTATACCATACCCTCCCCATTTAAGCCGGGTACCCGTCGGGTTTGCGGTATCGGGTACCCATTGCCATCCGGAACCACAATGTTCAAATCTTGACACCCAAAAACATGCAAGCCATGCACGTCCATCATAGAACTAGTTTGGAGTTTAAATAAATAGTTCAAATCACCTTATTACAACAAATAATTGTATCTAAACAAATAAAAATAGTCGGACATAAGAGTTGAAATTATTCAGACACAAATGAATGCAAATAGAAATTCACTGATTTCCCATGAAGACATACAATGCTCCACCAGATCATTGA
This sequence comes from Poa pratensis, assembly GCA_947311845.1. Taxonomy (NCBI): domain Eukaryota; kingdom Viridiplantae; phylum Streptophyta; class Magnoliopsida; order Poales; family Poaceae; genus Poa; species Poa pratensis. The sequence goes on from CAMZMU010000089.1 coordinate 25,924,626, forward strand.
GTAGTTAGGGACAAAAAAGACCACTTCGACGAATGAAATGTCAAAAAAGACCACCTCCCGTATGAATTGTCATAAAGGACCACCTGCACCGTGACGCCATGCTGGCCAAGTGACACGTGGCAAAGGTCGCCACGGCTAACGGCGGCGTCTGAGGCCGCCACAGGCCACGGCGGCACGCTGGTGCATGCATGCAGGCATCTGCTTCTAGCGCATGAACCATAGCCCGTTTTGATTTTTTTAAACATCTCAAAAAATTCGAAAAAAAACCTGGATATAGCTAACTCTATGCACTACGATCGTGCAAAAATTCACTGCAAAAGACTTCATATTATGTGGGCTCAGCAAAAAAAACAAATTCGACAAATTTTCGTAACTAACTCTATGCACTACAAAACGATGCATTGTTCATTGATCAGGGCACTGTTCATTGATCAACATGCGTGGTGAGGGACATGCCGCCGTGGTTGGTGGCGGCAGGCAATGTTTTTGGGAGGTGGTCTTTTTTGACAATTCACTCGTCGAAGTGGTCCTTTTTGTCAAAAAATCGTTGGGTGTGCGCTTTTTCATCTCGAAAATTGTCGATGCATCACAAGGAAGTGCATGACATACTCCGCTTCTTGTTCAGGTAGGTGGACATGTTCTCCAGGGTGCTCAAAATCCCTGCGAGCTGCCCCTTCTCCTTCATCCTCCACAATCATGTTGTGCAAAATTACACAACAAGTCATGACCTGCCATAGTACCTCCGGATCCCACATCATTGCGGCTCCACGGACTATACCCCAACGAGCTTGCAGCACACCAAATGCCCTCTCGCCATCTTTCCTAACAGCCTCCTGTGCAGCTGCAAATCCACATTTTTTGGGACCAGTTGGATTGTTGATAGTCTTCACAAATGTCGCCCACTGAGGATAGATACCATCTGCAAGATAGTATCCCATGGTGTAGTCATGTCCGTTGATGGTGAAGTTGCATGGTGGAGCATCCCCATCACAGAGCCTCTTGAACAGGGGAGAGCGCCGAAGCACATTGATGTCGTTGTGAGAACCGGGCATGCCAAAAAACGCATGTCAAATCCACAAGTCTTGAGATGCCACAGCTTCAAGTACAATTGTGGCCTCTTTGCTGTGACCTTGGTACTGCCCACGCAACCATGTAGGACAGTTTTTCCATAGCCAATGCATGCAATCAACTGAACCTAGCATACCAGGAAATCCTCTTGCTTCTCCTAGGGCCAATAGCCTTTGGGTTAACTCGTTGTAAACCAACTCATCCATGGACGAGTAATCGTACTCCTCGTCGGACGAAGAATCCATGGCTACATACATGAACACTGAATCAAAAACCGGCTCCGGCATTTACACAAACACTTTGAGAGCGAGGTGGATGTCGGGCGATGCAAAACGTACCGGGAGCGGAGCGTCCAGGTGAGGTTCCTCCGGCGACGGGTTCCGATGACCGTGGTGGACTTGGCTACGCACGTTGTAGCTTCGGGGCGGCGGCGGCTACACGAAGGGGACGGCGGCGGAGCAGAGTGGTGCGGCCAAACTGGACAGAGAGGAGGAAGAAGAGTAAGAAGCAAGGGTTTCCGTCCGATTTAGGGGGAAATTGGGTAGGCCCGCGTTGCCAGGTCCGACGTGGCGGAGGCGTCCGGGCGGCCCCAAACTCTCCCCACATATGAGCTGGCTTTGGGGTTTACCGGACTGACCGGACGTTTGGGCTGACTATGGGGTGGATGGTTGGGTGATGGTTTTCGGCCCAAACCGTGTCCGGGCTGTCCGTCCGGACGTTTGGGAGAGATTTGAGGGCCATGGTTGGAGATGCTCTAAGAGCATCTCCACCGGCACCCCCAAAGGACCCGCAAAAGTCCAATGGGGTGCCGGACAGAAAAATCGGCCACAGCGGAACCCCCATCTGTTCGTCCGAACCAATTTTTGTCCGGCACCGTCGAGCGGGTCTTCAAACTTGGGGGCAGCTTAGGGGATGACGGACAACGCTCGGACATGTCCGCATGCAGCCTCAATCGACAGGCGGGTCTGGCTTGTCATCCGCACACGGTCACATTGACTGTAATGTCGGATCAACATTCTCGTCTTTCCAAGCGTGCCAGGCCACCAACGTGTCGTCAGCATTAAACCTACGCATCGCCTCACCACTCACGCCACCTTCTCCCACCGCTTCCCGCCTTCCTTTCGTGCCCAGTTCGCCGACTATAAGAAGACTCGTCGTGCCGCCGCTTCAAGTCGGGCTCTCCCCTACGCCGCTAACCACTCCTAGGTCATCATCACCCAGGCAGTGCACCGTCGTTTCCAACAGGAGGTAGTGGCCCTCGCAAGAACTACCCAAGACGCTATTGTTCCCTATGACGGCCCGACGACAACAAGTCAAAGCTATACGCCACATAAGAGCTCAAGATCACACTAGAAGAAATCTGGCTTTTTCTACGCTCGGTTTTCGTGGCTAAAAAGTTTTCTCCGCGACTATTTGTTTGTTTTATTTCACAAAGTTCCTATGCGCATTATGTTTATGTTATCAGTTATTATTGTGAAAATGAATAACTAGGAGCGTCGTTTTCCCGCCGACAGGTTTACCCCACCACCTTATACCACTAGATTTGCCCATTATAGTCCTTTGAACAAATGTGGCCCATAAAAACAAATCTTAAAGCCCACTCCTCACTCTCTTTTTTTTTCTATATATACAAGAAATCCATGCCCCGCTCCACTAGTGAATCCCACTCTCCACGTCCAACCCTATATCGCAACACTTCCCTTCTTTGCTACTCCCTCCGTTTTTAAATATAAGATGTTTTAGCATTTGTCCACATGCACATGTACACAAATGTATCTAGACAAGTTTTAGTGTGTATGTTCACTCACTTTAGTATGTATCTAGACAACATGTGCAACACCTAAAACATCTTATATTAAAAAACAGAGGGAGTACTAGTCACACTCCTCACTTCTCCTCGATCGCCACTCTCTCCACGTGCAGGAGATGGTGCGCATGGAGAAGACGTTCAGGTTTTCCTTGGCAGCTCATATCGCGGGATTTCACACATCCTCTAAAGCCGCTTTGGAGTACTCCATCGGCGTTCTTGACCAGTGGGTAATCTCATCATCCTTTATACATACCGTGTTTCATATTGTTCTTGCTTTCTCTGATTTAATCACACGTATTTATCTTTCAGACCCATGGCGAGGTCATCAGCGTATGATGCACAGAGGATGGCGTATATATCCGTGAAGAGGTCGCCACTGTATCATGCGAGAGGATGGCGTGCATAAGAAACGGTCAGCTCAAGGACTCTTGCAAAAACTAGGAGATTTTTCCTAATTAGGGGTGCTATATTTTGTAGATCTTTGTTGTTGAATAAAGAGGGGCCCAGGAGCCATTCTTTTAAATGTCATCAACAATTCTAGATCTGAATAGTTGAGAATTTGAGTACAAAGAATAGACTATATAAAGAAGTGGTTGCAATATAAATTGCAATATGAATGGAGCAGACAAGACGAATTTTTAGATTGATTGTGATTAAGTTATGCGACACGCATGCGCTTTCCACTACGCAATTATTCCTGACGGGTTTTAAGCATCCTCTAACCACCATCACGACCTTTAGACTAGTCATAGTGGGGAGTAACATTGAGTGGTAACATACTTATGTTACTACCTATTGTTACTATCTCTATAGTGGGTAGTAACTTATTTGTGATGTCATGCATGATAGCATTTATTAGGTTGTAGACTCATTTTGCCTTGGGGTGTGTGATGTTCCGGTAACTAGCTATGTTACTCCAACCTCCTCTCTCTCATTAATTACTTGCCACATCATCTTTTTTGCCTACGTGACATTGAAGTTACTAGCAATGTTTCTCCCACTATATATGTATACGTATGATTGTGATTTTGTAATGTTCCTCTTGCGCCGCTCCTTTTATACGTAAACGTGAATGGAACAATACCAATTTTATGTTACAGATATTGTATACAGATGGATTAAATAAGATAAAATTTTGTTTTCACCAATCAAAATATTCCACTATAGAATTTTGCACAACAACCCAATACGTGGTAGTTATGCATGATAAATTAGCAACCCCTGAAAGCATGTAATTGACAACGAGAATTTTCTAAACTTTGTACAGAAATACCTTGGTATTTTCTACACGTTCTATTAGTAATATGTTTCTTAGAATTGACGTTAGACTTGAAAAAGATTTACGGAGGGGTATACGGTCATGCTGCATTCATTTCGATAGGGCATAGTAGTAAGACAACAATCAAGGCAGCCTACACCCTTTCTCATTTGTGAACATTTGAAATGACACGAGAATTTATGCATGATAAATTAGCAACCCCTGCAAGCATGTCACTATAGAAGTTTGCACGTCAACCCAACACGTACGTGTAGAAAATACCAAGGTATCCCTCTTTTTTGATGACTCGGTGGCATGTACTCATATAATGTACTCGAACAGCTACTGGATTTAGTACAAGATTCATGGCAGAGACAACAATCTGGAAAGTTACAACATTTGGACATATGAATCTGCACATAGTTACAGGAAACTTGCAGTGCCAAGCACGTGCATAAAGTTCACTATACCTTTACATTTTTTCCAGCCCATGCATTTCAATCTGTAACTTAGCATTTTAGTGACTTTTTTTTTTAGCGGAGCATTTTAGTGACTTGTGTGAAGTATACTCCACCGAAGAAAAAAAAACTCACAAGAAAAAGACAAAACGGGCTGATTAGCCACGCTGTAGCTCGATAGGCCTGCTAGGGGCTCTCAGATTCGAGCCCAAACTAACAGCGCGTGCGGAGTAGCATCGTGCCACGGGAACGGCAGAAGAGAAGGAGCAAGTTTTTAGTCCCACCCCGCGGACGGAAGGAGCAGCGCAGGAGGATGAAGGCTATAAAAGGAGACCCGGCTCCTCAATGCAACTTATACCTTTCTCGGCCTTTTGGCTAAGATCAAGTGTAGTATCTGTTCTTATCAGTTTAATATCTGATATGTGGGTCATGTGTCCACAACGATATTAAATTTATTTTTTGTGGGGGAGAGCCCACCACGGTAGCTTGCTGCCGGGGCTCTCGCGTGTCGCCCAGGCGTTGCACTGCTGCCTGGCCTGGCGCACCCCAACCAAATCAAACAATAAACTTTCTGTAAACCTATCTTATGTCAGCTAATTAGCCTGCTATTTGATAAACTATTCATGTTATCGTCAACCTAACGTATCTTTAGTGGTCTCCGAGTAGAGCCGCTGTGCTGTGACGGGAAGCCATAGAGTTCGTTTTGGATAAATCCCACCATGGAATTGGGGAGCTATGGCAATGGCTGCAGAGGAAGAGGGCGGAAAGGCATCCCGTCGCTCCTCTCCTCCCGGGAGGAGAACATCGCCTCCAACATCACCGAGGTGCTAAATTCCCCCGCTTCCTCCTCTTTGCTCGATCCAGATCTGTCAACCTTTTTTTTTTTGGAAAGAAGAAAATTGTTAATCTTGGTTCATATCCCGTGAGAAACAAATGGATTTAGGTGACGTTGATGTTTGTGGCGTCCCTTCTTATTTTCAGTCAAGTTTTGCTCAGTTACTTCAGCACTTTTAGGGAGTAGTAATATGAACTAGCACCATAATTCTTGCCTTCTTGGATGAATACAGTATTATGAGTCCTTAACTGGAAGGAACTTGTTAACAAGTTTATCCTATTGAAGACATTGGACAGGAAATTTTATCATTTATCTGTTGAGGTTTACTTGTACATTTCTTCAGCTCATAGGTTGGACGCCACTTGTAGAAATGAAGAACATTGCCAAGAAAGACGGCGTCCAAGCTAGGTTGGTTGGAAAGATGGAAGCATACCAACCCCTTTGCTCGGTTAAGGACAGGAGTGCTCTCAGGTGCGCGAATGCAGTGCTTCAGTGCCTTGTGATTCGCTTAGTAGTCTGCAAAAAACAACTTCTTGATCTATGTGTCACTGGACGGGTCATTTGCTTCCGTTCTTTCTCTCCTCCTCCCGTTCTCCACCTCCCGTTGAGAGTCGCCTGTGGCTCCCCGGCCCGTTCCTCTCTCCCCTCCGGCGGCTCTGCCGCTCGAGGTCGAGAAGGACGCGATGTCCGGGCTGTACAGTGTAGCTTAGGGCTTGTGTGCGGCGGTATGCCGGAGTTGGGCTTTATGCCTGTAGTTTGGAGGGTGCCGGGTCGTTTGGACCAGATCTGGCGCTGCCCGGAGGTGTCTCTGCTTGCTGCGGTGCTCCGGCTGTCGGAGCTGAGGGCGATGGAGGCTGGCCTCATAGTGGACTCCCTAAATAAGGTCCCTGTTCTTTCTACCCCCAATATGCTTATTGGTGCTCGGGAATCTGCAGATCTGCCGACCTCCAGCTCCTTTCTTGCCGTCTTGGTGATGGGAAGGGGTGATGCTGAGGTTCGTCTTCCTCTGTATGGTTCTGGAGTGCTCTCTCCGCGTGCTGTGTCTAGGCTTTCCTCGAGCGGTGCCCTAGACCCCAGCTTGCAGATGTAGCTTGTCTTCCATGGTGGGAGGAGGATTGGTATGCTGATGCTAGACACGCCTCTTCAATCAAGCTCGCGTGTGGCCGACAACGACAGGATTTCGGGTTTTCTTCTCCTCCTAGGTGCCCTCTCGGTGGGGGGATTGAAGATGGAGTTGATTCCCGTGTTCTGCTGTTGCTCGGCATCGGGAAGGTGGTGTTGGCACAGCTGTGCCGACTCCAGGAACTGCGCTGTGTTGCGGAGATCCCAAACTGTGGCGATGGTGCGCCACGGTTATCTTCGGCCAGAGAGGCCACTCCGCGCTCGGTTTCTTCGTCCATCCGAGCTTCTTCTTCCTTAGCTGGAAGATCTTCTTCGATCTCAGTGTGGGGCTCAACGGTGGCGGTGCTCCAAGTGGTTGCGTCCCCGGCGGCGCTGCTACTGCCTACGCCTGGAGGTCTTTGTCCGTCGGCGGCTTCGGTTGTGGACCTGATGGCTTTTTTCGGAAGCTTTCTAGGGTTCTGACTGTAATTTCTTTGGACCTGTTTGTAAGGGTTATTGTCTGTAAGGTCCCTGTTGTAATCTCGCCGCTATGTTAATGCAGTTCCAGGCCCTTCAGGGCCATTCCCTTGTTCAAAAAAAAAAAAAGATCTATGTGTCACTTCTTTTCCAAAAAAACTGAGATATTAATGGATGCCATTTGTATTTCTAAGATGTAAGCATACCTATATGTCTCTCCTTAAAAAAATATTGATATCTACATGTTACTGGCACCAGTACATATTGAAGCTCTAACCACCAAAATGAACATCCTAATGTTGCTCCTATTTAAGAAAAGAAAAGGTAACCAACCGTAACTCTGGCACTGCATGCAAAATCATCTGCAGGATGATTGAAGATGCAGAGGAGAAGGGCTTGATCTCATCTGGTGTTACGACACTAATCGAGCCAACAAGCGGCAATCAAGGGATTGGAATGGTGTTCATCGCTGCTCAGAAAGGCTACAGGTTTATTGCTGTCATGCCTGCAAAATATTCACTTGACAAGCAGATGCTATTGAGATTTTTGGGTGCTGAACTCATATTAACAGGTGGGAACTAGGATTTCAGCGCCTATAAGTGGTTAGAAACTCAGTAGTAAATACCTAAACGCCTCATCTATAGAGTTTCTGACAAATATTTCTTAAGCTGAATTGTAGATTTTTGTTCCTATCTTGGTAGTTGTTCCAGCTGTTTATGTAGTTTTAACATATTGATGGTTGCCGATTCACTTGCAGAACATCTCCACTCTGATAAGTGTCAAGTAATGTCTGTCTCTCATTTACTGCAGATCCTGCAGCTGGGTTTAAGGGAATGATTGGCAAGGTGGAGGAGCTGATGAAGACTATACCAAATTCTCACTGTCTTAATCAAGTAACCAATCCAGCAAATCCAGATGCACACTTCAGATGGACTGGTACCAATATCAGAAAATATTTTCATCTTTTATACCAATTGTGAGATTTTTGATTCGGCACAACACTCTCGGGCATCATTTTACTGAATTGTCATTTTGTAAATCAAACTTCAGGACCTGAGATATGGAAGGACACAGCAGGCAAAGTGGATACATTTGTCGCCGCTGTTGGTACAGGAGGCACATTGACAGGTGTAGGGAGGTACCTGAAGCTGAAAAATCCATCCATAAAGATAGTGTGCGTGGAACCTTCAGAAAGCGCTGTAATTTCAGGTAATCCCATGACCATAGTATGTACTAGTATTTTCTCTAAAAAAAAGTATGCATTTATAGTTTAGGGACTGTTCCAGTTCCACACATAAAAAACAGAATTGTCAGTGACTCAGTGTAGATGGGCCTAAAGCATCTGCTATTCCATTCTGTATTCAGGAGGTTCACCGGGGTCACACAAGATTCAGGGCACGGGGGCAGGTTTCATACCGGAGGTTCTCGACACATCGGTCATCGACGAAGTCGTGACAGTAAGCACGGAGGAAGCCATGGCAATGGCGAGGAGGCTGGCGAAGGAGGAGGGGCTGCTGGTCGGCATATCGTCAGGTGCAAACGTAGCTGCTTGCATCAAGGTAACTAACTGCTGATCTGAACATACCAGGTTAATTACATATATTTTATCATCTTCATGTCCGTGTCGCTCTGATTTCGTGGGTCTCTAGCAGATTGCAGCGAGAGAAGGGAACGAGGCGAAAATGATTGTTACCATATTCCCCAGCGCCGGCGAGAGATACATGTAACGGTTTTGATGCAGTGCGCAGCTCTCATTTGCATGTAACGGTTCCAGCAAATATGAGCTTTTGATGCAGTGCGCAGCTCTCATTTGCATGTAACGGTTCCAGCAAATGTGATGTTCCTTTGTAATAAGTGTGAGTCCAAAGGTCTCTTCTTTCTCCTGGTGCTAAGCAGAGCTTGCCTTGCTGACCAAAAGAGATGGCATGCCATTCATCCTGATAAAAGCTTTCTTTCTTCCTTGAGATGATACTAATAATAATCACCATCATCTAAGCAGGTCCAAAGATGTCCACTTCTCGTGCATGTAGTTAAAATTTCTATAGGTTATAACTACCAGTAACAATCTTTTCATAATTTCGATTCTAGTACCATGATGACAGACGACTATCGAGTACACCCGATGCACCTGTATTACTTGCCCAACTGAAAAGTTGCTACTCCTTCCGATCCAAAATAAGTGTCACAATTTTGAACTGGGGTTAGTTCAAAACTGCAACACTAATTTTGGATCAGAGGTAGTAAATATTACTCCCTCGGTCTTAAAATATAAGTCGACCTTAAATTTCGCTGGTGAACGATGTACAAATTTGATCATGACTTGTACTTATAATATGTCTACAAAATTAGTATAATGATATATGAAATAAAACAATTTTACAAGACGAATCCAACGATACCATTTATACATTCTCAATTCACATATTTTAATATAGTATATATTATTGATCAAAGTTAAACATCATATACCATAAAAATAGCGCGTCTTATAATTTGGGAGGGAGGGAATATGAAACAAATTCACGATGCTAGTATTATAACTTCATAACACAAAGTATTATGTATCTATTATATTACAAATTTCATAACCAAATTTGTATGTACCTCAAACGAAAAGATTAAATTCAGCGTTTTCTAGTGTTAATTGAGCGTATTCAGAAGCCATTTTTTAGGGGTAAAGCACGTCACTTTATTGATTAATCCACAATGATCCGTCCTTTTCGAAGCAAAACATGGCCTCTTCTTTCAACGATTTGCCTACTCCTACTTGTAGGCATTGAATTCGCTTCAGTCTTGGTGAACGAGTGCTATAGTAACTTCGGTGTTCTCAGGAGTTGCGTCTTTCTTTTTGTTGTTTGCTTATTATTGTCTATCATTTTTGTGTGCTGTGTTTCTCAAATTGTATTTGATCGGCTATCTAGAACTTTATCAGCTTAAAGCGGGTGCAGTAATACCTTTTTCTTCTAGAAAAAAACCAGATAATGGAAAATGCAGCTGGTGACGCAGTCCCTGTACGCCCGAGTTTCACTGATGGATCGAAGAACTTCGTCAGTTGTTAATGGGACTCTGATCGGTGCCGACAGTCCTCGCAACAGACTCACAGTTTTGCGCCAGTGCCGTTACCGAAGCAAAAAAGGCCAAAATGCGGAGTTGCTTTCGTCCCAAAAAGCGGCATTTAAGCAACGCAGAAAAGTTGGAGAGTAATTGAACGGATGCTTCCTTCAAAATGCAACATCGATCTTGATATCTTTTCTGTGCGACTATAGTAGCATTACTCTATCTGTTTTAAAAGGCCAGGAAATGTGAAACCACTAGTACCACAGCAGAACACTGGAATATCCTAAAATGCAAAAAAGGTCAAGTCTCATGGCCAGAGTCATTTTTCAGAATTATAATCAGCTCTAATATATGTTTTGTACTTTCAAGTCTATACCCTAAGAATAGCACGTCTCGGTAATTAACTTCATAGTCGCATCAACACAGCATAGCAGCCGCCGAAGGTTGGCCCCATACGTTTATAAGATATGTCACTGTCACCCAACTCTAAATGCTGCATTACTCCAAAATAAATGTTGTACAAGCCAGAGCATATGCTGCTAGAAATCAATTGGCAAATAAATATATCAATCTACAACAATTTCGATGTAGAAAATTATTGTGGGAAAATATAACGGCCATCTTCAATATATCAGAAGCGCGTTTACAAAAAAAAAAAAGATTAACACTTGATCAAACTCTTTTCGTGCGGCATACAAGCGTAATATGTACTTGCATATGTGACTAAAAGAAAAGCAAAAACTTAATCTAGTTGAAGAAGAATCAATACTGCCAACCTACACGCCTCAATTACGACCTAATAAAATAGATTTTCTCGAATTTGAATAATATATAAATACCTTATGTGTGCAAGGGGGAGAAAAGTTATGATTTCCCTCCCGAGTCGCCGCTAACGCCAATGCGACTCATGGCGGACTCTCAGTAGTACACAACAACTCTATAAACACGGAACAAAAACCCTCACTCGAAAGAAGATAGACCCCGCACTATAATCCTGCCACTGACGCGGCAATAAAAAAGTTACCCATGTTAATAATTGCAAAATACAAACTTTAACTTAGTAATTACATTAGTTAAAACACCCACTTCAGATGCGAAACTATACAAACAGAAAAGGCGATGACGACACCATCTTTGGCAGACCACCTAACCATTAGGCAGAGCTCCTACGGCTTCCGCTCGCTGCATCGTCGTCAGCTCCTTCGTCTTCCACCTCTCCCTAATGGACATAAAAAATAAAGAAGTAAGCAAACTTAGAAATGCATTTTTTTAAAGAAAAAGGCAAAAGGCTTGCCTTAATTCATTAATAGAGAAAAAATGGCAACAAATGTTTTAGCGGTTACAGCCAGCCAAAGCGGCAAGAAACAACAACAAAAGAATTCATCTCCCGGAATAAGGTGACCCAAATGTTAGCACCGGCATATATATGTCCACTCCTTGGCTTCCAACTTGATCTTTGCAAAGATGATGGTAGGCATGGTGCTCTTGTTCCGGAAGACCTTCGCATTATGCTCGTTCCAAAACTCCCAAGAGGTAAGCATGAGAAGGGATGCTCAAGGACAAGATGAGCCCACCAAGTATTTATCGTAATATATCAAACTAGTAACTGCAAAACTGAATTAATTATCTGTTTAAGAAGAGAGGATATGACAGGACCTAGTAAGTTATTTTTGGTAATCAACCCAAATATATTATCCACATAATTGAATAACCAGATTGAAATATAATATATTTTGCCATCAGTTTAATACACCAAACAAGAAAGTAAATAATCACCTATAAATAACCCAAGTAAATCAGTTCAATCGAATAACAATATCGGAACATAATATATAAAGGATAATCCTTCCGTTGTCTAAGAAACTATCTCTAGCGTACATAAAAGCCAGTAATCTATTTGGACGGAGCTGGAAGCTGGTGCATGAGCACTGGTGTCAGTTGTCATCAGTGACGTTCACTAAATAGCTGCGAATTACCGTTCGTTTGTATAGTCAGACGAGGTTCATCCGTGAATCCAAGGAAAAACCCTATTTAATTTGTTCAACTTCCACTCACAATTTTTGAGGGTACAAAGTACAATCAGAAAAAGGCAGACTCCCTCTGTCCTCTGCTCCTACAAATTTAAGAGCTAGTCGGGCCTGCACTCATCTCCCCTGTCACTCCGTTCTACTCCCTCCGTTCTAAAATAGATGACTTTCCTTTGTCAAGATACGGATGTATCTGCACTTGTTACACATCTAGATACATCCGCATGTAGACAAATGAAAGTCATCTAATTTGAAACGGAGGGAGTACCTTCCTATTCCTGGTTCCTACAACACAGAGTCATCAAGCTAGCGAGCCATACATACACCAATGGAGAGGTCAAGGTCCTGCCCAGAGAAGAGCAGCAGCAACAACACCCACGCCGAACTGCGGCGCTACAATTCCTCCTACGTCACACCCAAGAAGTTAACCGGCGCCGCATGGCCTTCTCCTGCACCTTCTTCTTCCTCGTCGGCGGCGATCGGTTCGAAGGCGAAGATGTGGGGTGGTGGCTTCGGTGGTACGAGGAGGTTGGTGGGGTACAGGGTGTACGGCGTGGAGGGGAAAATGAAGGTGTCACTGAAGAAGGGCGTGAGGTGGCTTAAGAGGAAGTGCAACAAGGTGGTGGACGGCTTGTGGTGAAGCCGTGAAGCCAATGGGCAGATCGATCAGCTCCTTTTCTTTTCTGCCTGGTGAATATTTGCCGTATGCAGTATGATCTTCTCCACGGGCATATAGATCAGAGTGCTAGGCATCCACAATGTTGAAAAGAAACATGTTAGCCTTTTTTTGATTGCAGAAACATGTTAGCCTTTTGTGTGTAAATGACTACAGTTTTTCATCTTTTCTTGTAGGGAAAGTTGTGGTTGAGCCCCATGTACACGCCCGTATCTAGACCACACATTTGTGTGCTAAGATCCGTGGGCAATCTTTATCTTTTTTTTTTCTTCCAAAAGAAAATACTTTGGGAGAAAACTAGAGAAATTTTGCGCACGGATCTTAACGCACAACCGGATGGTCTAGAAAGAAGTGTCTACATATTCGGGTTGGGTAGACCGAAAATCGGGAGACTCGCACTTTTGGATCAGTTCTCTTGAAACCAAAAAAATTGTCACTATTTTTTTTAACTCAGCGAGATTGCTGGTGAAAACAACAATTGATTATGGAAATTAGGTCTAGTGTATCGGTTTCCTGAACAAACCGAAAAACGATCAGGGGCAATGGGACCAAGGTCTACGTAATTAGCCCTACTGATAACCCTATTGGGAATGTAGTAGAAAAAAAAAAGATCGTCCTATGATCAAATATGAAGATGTAATAGGTTAGATCTGATATCGATCTTCTACCAACGAACACAATAGGGTGAAGATGTTGGTGAAGGTCGTTGATGCAAATTTCCACAGCTAGGATTATATGCCCCAACCACGAGAATTATCCTTCCCGTTCGTGTATCAAAAGAACGATCTCTCTACCAGTATCCACACACAGTCACCGATCAAATAGAGCTTTGTCGTTCAGAACCAAGATTACACGTGGGGTCAGGAGGAAGGTAGACCTGGGGAAGGGTTTCCCTCCCTGTGCCGCACTCGGGGAGGCATGCTTTGAGATTCGTGCTGGGCTTGTGAACGGTGACAGATTGGGTCCACGCCCCAGGTCGTACCAGTGTGGGTCGTATAGGATTTTCCCCCCCCAAAACTCCCCCCCCACCCAACCAAAAGAAAGTCGGGCCATGGCGTCTTCCAAACCTTCCTGGTGCCATTTAGGATTCTCCGTAACTCGATCCGTTTCTCTCTAAAAGATTTTGGTGGCAAAACATGTCAATATAGCATGTTGTTTTGAAGAGGATATTTTTTTTAAGAATACAAACGAGAATCTTACTGTACTTGGTGGGCTTTTGGCAGGACATTGATGCGCCGACGATCCCTAGTTCTATCCATCTGACGTTGGGTGGACATGTCTCATCCATGACAAAAACTGGGGAGCAGCAAAACCGCAACGCTGCTGCTACATTATTCTTTCCAGGAACTCAATACACAACAACGTGAAACCATGTCACGACAGACAATTAGACTTCGCAGTCAGCTGTATGTACCTATTTTCTCTCTAGCCTTTTTGCACATCCAGACCTCATATACATTTTTACATCTAACACAGGATCATGTACATAGCTCTGCTGAGATTGAAAAAAAAATGTACATAGCTCTGTTTGCATGTGAGCTGAACAACTGCGTAGAGGTGGTCTTCAGTTGCGTCACCAAGACGTCTTTAGAGTACACACCGCCGCAACCCAAATACGCCAGCCTAGAATACATTTGGAGCGCAGCAAGTTGACTAGAACGGGTTGGGCACTAACTAGCACGGACTTGGAGCATATCAAGCTATGAAGCTAACGGCGAAATGTCCGAGGACGCAACCACTTTTCATGTCTAGTCAATTTGCTTAGGACGATCTGCATTATAGTGCACTTCTAACAGAGCTACCTATTTGTCTGAGCTTGTCTGTTCATCACATCATGGTAGTATAAAAGAACACACATCGGTTGCCCAACTATGCTGAAGAAGAACCAAAATATCATGTTGCCCACCTGTTAAGTTCAATAGAACCCAATGTGTCAAGAGAAAAAATTGGAGATGGAGAAATGTTGCAATGAGCATGACATACCATTGTATTCTTGAACTTATCTTGCAGATATTTTGTCAGGAGTAGCAGGGGAATCTGGGAAAGACAACGATGAACATCACATTAGCCAAATGAATAAATGATACCAGTGGATAAGTGAAGATATCCAAACCAGCGGTCTAGAACAACTGAACCAGCACCAATCACAAATTTGCATGGTAACAGCACGTTAGATTTAAAGCAACGCCCAGCATGCCACTGTCGTGGGCCTGATCCTATCTAAGTGCATATAAGCAGCGGTATTCATTGCTATAAAGTTGAAACACGAGTAAGCCATACCACAACTGTTTATAGCTGCTGAATCAACACTGGAACGTCTTAGATTTGCTTTCATACTCAGCTGGATTTTACAACCGGATTCATGCTCTGAGAAAAAATGTATGTACTAAATTATGTGCTTTTTTGTTGTAGCCTATTCTTATTGAGCTTGCATACATAGAATTAGTCTATTTATACATGCGGAATGCGCGAGAAAAATACTGATGGATAGGATAAGAGCAGGAAAAATTAAGTGTCCTTCAAATCAATTCATACAGGGGTTATAACTATACCTGAAACATGATTCCAGAAAATGCCCATAATTTGAAGATGTGGCACGGAACAGCAATACATATCTGCAAGTTGACAGAGACAATGAAGTGAAGGTTACATATGAGAGTGCCATATAAGTTCCTTTCCTTTTCAGTGCCAAGTACAAATATGCAGCAGAAGGAAGTGCCAAGATTCAAAATTCCGACTATCAGTGATTTTTCTGGAAGAAGTTTATATTCAACCTAGATCATTACTCAATAATAACATGGAACCAAGCCATTTTCCGCTCTTGACTAAGGAAAACAAGAGAAATAATAACAAGATGCATGTAATGTTGAACTCTCAAAGAAGTGCAGTACTGCAGTACCTCGTGAAATACAGCTGAAACCAGAAATGAGATGAGAATGGCAGAACCCTGCAGTGTAGATTCAACATGAACTTCATAAGTATGTATTTCAAAAAATATATTAGCTCTATTCTCAACAGAAAGAACCACCCAATAACTGCAAAACAAAGGGCACGATAAATAAAGATAATATTTCTCTACCCTTGTTCCGTAAGTTAATTTTAGGTATTCTTCTGTTGGACCTCCCATGCTATGATCTAGCTTTCCATGATGCTCCGTACTCATACATGTTGTGCGAGATTCTTCCTATGTTGCTATTTAGTTAACATGCATATTAGTTAGTGTAGTCTAACAAAAAATGCATATTACCATGCCCTAATAATTAGCCAAAAGAGCATATTATCAAGTATTAACAGCTGTATTCTCAACACAGTTAATTTCACTAGGCTCAAGGTTACAAAATGAATAAAATTGGGTTATAATCCCTTGTTTAACCATGTTTCCAGTTTATCTGTGCTAGCAGATTTCAGTACAGTGACTGTTCTCTATGTAGAAATGGTGAAGCAACAAAATATCAGCTGTCACATATGATCCATTTACCACTAAAAAAACATATGATCCATTTCCACGGGAATGAAAATAAATGTAACACAAACAGAAGATAAAACACGTAGCCATTTTTTATACATTGAAGAAATTACCTTTGACAAACCATTCCTTATGCATGGAAAATATATATGTCGAACAATCCACTTATGAACAGGCTGACAAGAAGTAGACAATTGTCAGGGAAGGATACTATGTTAATGCCAATCAATCAGAAAACTATCTCCGGATTTGGAACATGTCCCATCTATCAGCTAGGAGGAGATTGCCAGTTAGTCCAGACAAGCTGTTCTCAAGGACGGGAGAGAAAATTACCATATTCCACATTCTCCAGTACTGGTAAGCCCCCAAAATACCATCAGGTTTGAACACATGAAAATTAAAAAATGTCAGCTCTATTCAAACTTCTCTCAAACAAAGAAGATAAACTTTTAACACGCCTTTCACCTCTTCAACTGTTTTAGCATTCCACCAGTCCTTGTAGAATTCACGATCACCAAAACGTAGGAGTTCGGCAAGAATATTCAACCTGTATACATAACAAAAATTAATGGAAGCTGTAGAAGACAAGAGATCTGGATGTCATTCTAAACTTAAGTTTACTGTTACGATGAAACTATGTCCCCGCATATTTAACCATTTATCAGGGCCCTACAGATATGTGACTGTACATGAGATAACCATCAGGACATCAATGAGTGATTGATTAAGTATTTTAGAAAATCACAGTATCCAACAAGTTTATGGTACTGCCTGGTCTTTAGATGTGATTTACCGAACTGGAAGAAACAAAGAAGAGTCTAACAATCCAACAAGACACGGTAATCAAGATACTTACCACAGATGAAAAAAGCAATAGAACATACAAAGCCACACGTATAACGTCGGCACTGAGAGTTTCAAGACTCTCTCAATGGCATCCAAGAAACTTCCTTTCAATGGATGCTTGGAATTCTGGACAATTGGATTTATGTACTGCAGGAAAAAAAGATTTTGATAATTACATTCAAGAAACGTATACATGAAGTTAACATAAGGGATCATGTAATAGCCTCACTTGCTCAATTATGAAACCCATCAAGCCTGTAAATAATAGGCATTTTATAAGCTGCCGTGTGACCCAGCCTTTCCTAATAAATGCTGTCCGGGGATAACTTGGCTGCATAATGGACCAGAACGGCATCAGGAAAGCCATAGTTCAACAGTGATGCAACTAGTCCCAAACAATATAACTAACTAATTACTTGGAATTAAAAGGAGAACTGACAGGCCAAGTCCGAGAATAGTACCTGATAACAAAGTGTTGGGGCCAACATGAAGTACACTACACTGTTGATAGTTGGACCTTTAATGCTTTCCTCATCGATAGAACTGCCATGTGTAGTGTCCTATTACATATAAAAAAGGGAATTACTATGTGAAGAGTGACCAAAAAGGAAGCAATCACATCGATGCCAGAAATTCAGTAATCTGGTCAGTCTCTGTAAGTCAAAACATGAGTTGCCACGTAAATCAAGGTAATTCTTTCCTGATGTAAACGAAACCCATGCTGAAGAGCTCAGAAAAAGAACCAGAGGCAATTTTTTATAGGAATGGGATCATGATCCAATGTGCTAGAAAGATTTACAATTAAAAGAGACATAGGAAAAATATTCGCTGGTCAACAATTGATTATCCAAAAATGTGGCAGCAGTCAGCGTATAAGCTAAAATGATTCCAGACAATGCCTTTGTATAATCTTCGATGTTATTGAAACCACAATTGCAATAAAGAATAATGACAAACTGCACTCATACCTTCTCAATACTTTTGGACAATGCCCTTATATCGTAACTTGTGTGAGCAAAAGAAACAAGCTTCAACCAAGTAATGCTAGCAATAAACATTAACATAAATCCAGATAATACTGCTGATTCACACCTGGAAAAAAAATCAAGGTAACAACAGTGACACAAGACAGTTACCGAATATACAAACGCTACATTGACAGAAATATGACACATGTTAACTTGCACAGGCATATGATACATGATAAACTCTAGCTACCTCCACAATAGAAATAATTAGGAACTCATGGGTCACATTTTCGAAATGGTCAATAACTGGCATTTTTTCAACTGCCAATTAACAATGGAGCTATTTTAAACTGGAACCTAAACTTTGAACAAATAAACAGGTAAATATCTTTTTGTAGGGGGAGGCAATATTGTTGACCATAGGATACGAGAGATCACCACATAAAATCAAATTGTAGAGTTATGTAGATTGTTTAGCGTCCAACTCAAAGAAATAGTTATAACATGTTTCAAGCACATGAACCGAGTACATCTCCACATCATTAGATACAGAACGAAAGATTAATGAGAAACAAACTGATTGTGCTTAAAATCATCATATAAAAGAGCTTAGTGAATGCCAATAGTAGATGCATCCAAACAAACAAACAAACTGCAAAGCCAAAAAAATACTTACGTAAGAATCACAACAACTGGACAGAAAAGGACAGCAGTTGTAATAATGATATGGAGAAGAATAGTCACCTGCAAGAGGTGTAGCGATGTCATGGGCAACACTAATGAAATACTGAATTGAAAGCTGTTGGATGTTATGCTAAATTAGACCATATACCAATGATTCCTATGAGAAGTTATACATAAGAAACATAACATCGACAGAGCATGAATCTTGGATGAGAAGACTTTGCCATTGTGGAATAACTGATGATGAAGAGTAAAGAATGTTCAGAAGCAAACTTACATGTTCACGGATGAGTTTTCTTTGAGCCAACTTCTCAGTCATTAGTGCAGCAAGTGAGAAAAGTGGCAACGTGAGGCTGCAATTCACATACTGGTTAAATGTACAAAGTCTAGTACTGTTTAATGAAACTCAGACCAAAACCGGGGAGTAATTATATCTACCAGCACATCAGAAGTGGCCAATCCCCCAGTGATCTTGCGCTAAACCAAAATCCAGCTCTTATTAATAGACCATACTGGAGCAATTCAGAACATGGTAATGTGTCAGCAGAGTATAGAACACTGCGAGGAAAGCAGAGAAACTACGTGCTACTTCTGGAGGGGATGGATTACAGAAGAAATAGATGCAAATGAAGGGAATTGAAATAGGAAAGTAATCAAACCTTCATTAAGTTCTCAATAATGAGCCTGCTGTTCACTGCAATCAGCACAACAATGCATAGATTCAGAAGACCCGCATGACTCTGCAACCAGTTGAAGAACTAGGTATTTCAGGACATAAATTTTCAGCTCCAACCGAATAGTATGGCTGTCCACTAAGATGATATATGATGTACTTGAACATTTATATCCTAACTGAAATGTATTTATATTGATTAAATTATGCAACGATGTTCATTGGTGTTATGCCCAGGAACATCTGTACAATAATGTGATGTAGAAACATATAGAGTCATCTTTGAAACTCATATGTTGGTTGAAAACAAGGTATGTACTGAACTTTGTACCGGGACAAATTAAAGGCTATGATCAGGCGTGCATTTGAGTGTGAAGGGTTGTTGTGGGCTCATATCACTTCGAAAATGGTAACATCATAGACTAGCAACCAGATACAACCAGGCCGATCACAAACAATGTCCATTCATGTACCTAGTAAAATGGGATGCACAACCAAAATAGCTGTTTCTGATATGACACCATGCACAGTTCTATTTTCCTCACGCATATACAATGTCCCGAACAAGAAAGGCTAGATGACAGACATAATGAGCCTAAAAAAAGATGACAGATCTAAATGTATCAGCATGCACAACACCGAATTGGGCAAACAGCAACATTGCACAGGTCCTAGCTGAGGATGTCAGACTGATATACTGAGCATGTGGATGAGTTGATCACGACACTTCCTAATTATCCCTGCATTTTCACTTCCATATCAAAAGTCAACCCCCAAGGCCTCCAACACATTCCCAACAAAGTCTCTGTGCTTTGCTTACTAGTATTACTAGCACAAGTCAGATATCTCATGCATGCACCAAGTCATCTGCTCGTCCATTTCAACACGCCATACTCTGCTAGTAATAGCGACAGTTGTTCTCATGCTCTGCCTTTTCCACCGCCAAACTCTGAAAAATCCTGCCCCGCATGCATCCCGCGCATGGGTGGTCCCCTAATCCCCAAAACGAGCAAACGCGGCGACCTCAATCGGTCAACCCGTAGCAGCATGTGTTACAATAAAAACGAGTTGCACCTGTATCTGAAGATACCTGGCCAGACATCCGAGCAGGCAAGCACATGGAAGAACATGCAGTAATTTGGAGAAAAATCGCGGGAGTTCACGAACTAGAAACACGACAGGAAAAAATGCAACTGTATCTGAATCCGATGCTGCATGGATCAAAGCAAGCACCCGGGATCATGAAAATCCCGAGAGAGTGAAAAAAAAATCCACGGAATCGCGGCGACTGGTCACCTGTCGGAAGATGGCGTCGGAGCTGAGCGGGCTCTCCTTGACCCGGCGATGGGCGGGCGCCGACGCGCGGTAGCAGAACAGCTCGTGCTGCTGCTGCGGCGGCGGTGGCGGGACGCCGTTCTCCCGTTGACCGCCGGAGGAGTCGCCGGCGTCCGCCTCCTCGGCGGCAGGGGCGCGGCGGAGGCGGAGGGAAGAGTCGCCCGCGTCGGCGGCGGGATCGTGGGCCGCCATCACGGACGGAGGCGGGCCATGGAGGGAAGGTTCAGGGCGGGTTTTGGTATCGGGCGGGCGGGCGGGGGAAGGGAGGGAGGAGGTGGTCGCTTTGATCCGATGGTCGCCGCGCGGCGCTGCTGACGCGCAAAAGCGCAGAGGCGGAGACAGGAGGGAGACGACACGTGCTTCGCCAGGCGTCTCCACCTCTGCTTGGCGGCTAGCAGCTTCCGGTTCCGATCGATGCATGGTTGGATGGACGGCACGGGTTGTCCGGTTAGTAAAAGGAGTGAACGGCTACGAGCACTGTCGTTTGATTTTATTTGAAGGAAAATAAATTTTAGTACTGTATAATCTATATCTATACCTAATAATAAAAGCATTAAGGTTTCTTGTGGTACGTTATTTTTTTTCCGATTTTACCCTCCCACCAAATCACATATTTACCCACCACTGCCACCCATAAGTCATATACCGGTTCGTTTTTGTCCGATTTTACCCTCGGACCAAAACACATATTTACCCACCACTGCCATACTACCATCGCTGCGATCAGAGTCTGCATCTACGTCTGCTCGAATTGGGCTCGAACTGGGCCAAAAACTGGTCCGCATCGACGTCTGCTCGAAGTGGGCACGAACTCGACCAAAAACTGGGCCAGAAAACGACCTACAGTTCGTTCTGTGCATCATGTATGATACTCGATCTCTAATAGCAAAAGTCTGCTGTGTTCTGATCGGATTCCAATGCTCTCCGGTGCGTCGATTCAGTCATCGCCTATAAACATGCAGTCCCCGGAGTTCCACAGAGAACCAACACGCCGACTCTTGCCGTAGAAATCAAACAGAGGTTCTTCTTCTCCTGAGAAAAAACGTGAGAGCTCCACCGGCGATGGCCACACAGCCACTCCGGCGCTGGCGCCGGCGGCCGCCGCCAACTCCGCGCAGCCGCCGTACAAGGTGCCACCCTTCTCCCAGCCCCCCTCCACTGCTGGGGCCGTCAAGGCGGAGATCCCTCCCGCCTCCACCTCGACCGCCCGACTGCGACTGGCATCCCCCGGGCAGGTGGCAATCCCCGCACGTCGCTCAGGTACGGATGGCACCAGTTCTGCGTCGACAACGGCCTCGGCGTCGGCGACACCTGCTTCTTCCGGGTGCTGCTCGGGAGCGGCGACGCCGGCGAGGTACACGAGCTCAAGGTGGAGGTGCGCAGGCGAAACGGCACCTTCGTGGACTAGCTGCAGCCTGCATCATCCTGGCTCAGAACTGATCCGTCTTCCAAGTTCACGTTGATCTGGAGTTTGTCTTTTCTTTCGGTTGATCCGTGCCTTGCTTAATAACTGCAAGACCACAATTCTTGGCACTCGACTGCTGATGCTAGGAGCAGAGTAACTAGAGATTGTTCTTCACCTCTTTGATAAAAACACTAGGACGTCGCATTGCCAACGACGAAGTTTACACAAAAGTAGATGAAGCAAACATCCAGTTGCACGCATCGTAAGCTACCAATGCTTGCAAAACATACCATCCTTCAGTTGTGCTTCTGATGCAGCTGCTCCACCGCAAACCCCTATCTTTGTATGCCCTCGTATAAGCTGACACTGCAACTGCAAGTGCGCCGTCTCAATTTCACCACGATTGCAGCTGCCCCAGGGCTTGCCCCTCTCTCAATTGCGCACATCTGTAAACTTAAAACCACATCCAAGTTTTTATGTCTTTTCAAAAGAGTATAACCCTGTCCTCTGCATTAATGGACGCACACACCATCTGATTGTTTGGCACTTTGCGTTTGATTGACCGATAAAAAAATGGTCGATAAAATATATAAAAATTGAGCGCATTTGATTTTATTAAATAATTATTTTATTGTCAAAACTATTGGAAATGCGGTCAACACCGTCGGCTAAACTCGAGGACGTTACCGAGTGTTTTTTTTGACTCCCTCTCCCCACCCCGAACCCCCGCGAGAACCGGCACATCGCCTCTTGTGCACGCGATGAAAAGATCGCGTAGAGGACGCGGCAGCAGGCAGCATATCTCATTGCAAAAGGGAGAAGCAGATCTTTAAGGCGTATAGGACTACAGGATGCACACCACCTACTGTAGCTAGCTAGGTTACCATCGATCAACACCGGGAGCTCGACGTGAAGACTGGCCGGAGCAATGGAGGCAAAGTTCACCATGCATACTTATTCGATCACCTCTCCTTCTCTCTCATATCACAGGGAGATGGCGGGACGGCCGAACGATAGCGCTGCATGGGAGTGCTGACAACCGGCGTTGCCGACCTCTGAGTCAAGATGATGTCCACCGTCAGTGACAACATCGTGCCAGGACGCCGACTGGAGCGTTCGTCACGACTGGTTCAACCCATAGGCATTCACCTACCAAAAGAAAAGAACCACACTGCACCAAGTAACCAATCTTATTATATCTTCATATGATGCGATATTTATTTCTAAAGTTATTCAGCAATGCATGAGCCTAACTTCAAATTAATGTTTTTTCTATCCTTTGGTACAGGGATCGTAAGCTTTCTAATTTTCCAGTTAGGATTTTTATAGGCCTCTATGTCATATTTCTTGGTGTGCCTCCGAGTTTTCTCCCCGTTGCATCGCACGGGCATGTGTCCTAGTCATACTTAAATAAGAAGACGATATTTTTGTAAATGGAATATGCTGATTCGCTGCCAAAGCAACGGCCCGCTGATTAGTGTCCTCAAACTAGGTATTTAGGTGGGTTAGTCTCTTCTTCTGCATATTTTAACGGATGTAGAATGTGAAATTAAAGGTTGCAACTAGTCACGCTCATATCTTATTGGCAGATGTACCACTCTGAATTAAAAGAAAATACAAAATCAATCATGGATATGTCGTATCTTTTGAATTTACATATTTTTATCCAAAAATATGTCAAGTGTGGCCTACACAAAGAAAAATGATGTGTGATCTATTCAATTAGATATTTTTATTTTTGCGCACAGGTCAGCTTATGGTCATATTTTGGAGTGAAATTCTAACACCCGGACCACCCCCGGACAGGCATGTCATCATTGGCAGCTCTCTACAATCTTTAGACTGGCCACACAGATCAACACCGGTCTTTTCTGCGCACTTTGTTCTCACTCGTATGCACCTGGTAAGGACTTTTCGGTCGGTCACCCATCCTGAAATTGCTCCTTCCAGATGAACTTCTGGAAAAGAAGTTGCAACTTGTTGATATGAGTATTCTATCAATCCTATTAAGACCTGAGACATGATCTCACATCCTTCCTCTTTAGAAGACCGACGCCCTCGTCGGTCAGCCCCAGTCCAGGAACTTCCCCTCTTGGCACCCATCCATGCGTCCAGTGCCGACACATGTCCACATGTCCGCCCACTGACTCGCACACCCGAGTTACCGCGAGGGTCGGCTCTGATACCAAATGTAGCACCCGCCCACCCGGGCCAGGCCTGTCACCCCTATCAGCTCTCTAGAATCTCTAGACTGACCCCACAGATCAACACCGGTCTTTTCTGCGCACTTTTTCCTCACTCGTGTGCAGCCGGTGAGGACTTCCCGGTCGGTCACCCATCCTGAAATTGCTCCGGCCCAAACACGCTTAACCTCAGAATTCCTTCCAGATGAGATTCCAGAAAAAAAGTTGCAACTTGTTCATATGAGTATTCTATCAGTCCTATTAAGTCCTGAGTCAGGATCTCACAGAAATTTTGTAGATGCTCATGATACAACATAATGAATGTACATTATTCATTTTACCTTTTAGAGAAACTTGTAAGTGTGACGTCCCACAATAATAAAGTGTGTGAGCAACTAGTTGCAAAATATTTACTCTCCTGCAAAATAGACAATTGCTTCGTATTTAATTAGTTTTCTTGTTGGCCTTCAAAGAGAGTGCCCTCATGATATTGCTCAAAAGTGAAAGGTTTTGAGTCTTGTACGTTGATTCATATCCTCCAATGACATGTACTCCCTCCGTTTCAAAAAGAATGACTTCCATTTGTCTACATGCGGATGTATCTAGACATGTTACATGTATATATACATTCACATGCACACAAATGGAAGTCATACTTTTTATAACGGAGGGAGTACATTGCAACGATGAGAGGATCTGTTTATAAAATAAATAGATTTTTGCCAAGCAACCATGATTATTTATACAGTAGATGCTTCACTAGAATCCTCCCCTATTCCTATATAGAAAACACATCAGACCCTCGTGTCGTCCGCGTCGGGCGACTCAAGGGAAACCCCATCGCTCAGCCGCCGGCCACCCCTCCCCTCCCTCCCTTCCCCCCGCCGCCGCCGGAGGAGGCCAGTCGTCCGACGGCGGACGCCGGCGGTGGGGCGTCCGTCCCTGTTTTCTTTTGATAACCCTCGTCAGTCTTCATCCGTCATCCTCTACGATCTCTTGCATCTTGCATCGCTCGCTCGCGTGCATGCATGTGCAGGATGCATCCAGCCTTGTAATCAAGACGTTGGTGCTTGCTCCTGATCGTGTGCTCGTACAGATCGGAGAACCAGCAACCTGCCAGATCCGGAGGCCGCGTCGTAGGAAAGCGACGGCCAGATTGCGAGGCCGGCGACTCATGACGGCTATGGCTGTATCGTGAGGCCGGCGACACATGATGTTGACAGTCAGATCATCTGAGCATCGACAGTCGCTCACGGATGCGGGTCTGGTTTGCGCAACAATTTTTTGTGACCGGATCAAGTTCGTGGCTACACTGGAGTCCGTGCTATGGCGGGAATTGTCACCGCAACACATGGACGGTGGGGTGCCGAGCTACTCATATTTGTCGGCATCGTAAGGTACGCCATGCATATTTAGCTGCAATTACCGTGGCGCTGACAATGATGGGGAAGTTCAAGATGGTTCTGCCGGATGACAAGTGAATCTCGATGGCTCATGTCGAGTTCGAGTTTTTAAGTGATGATGGAGAGGACTTTGGATCTGGTGAAGATTGTGAACCGGATGATCGGTGTTTTGCAGCAGTCTCGGCGAGCAGGGGCGGCAACACATGGGGATTTCTTCTTGGTGGTGCTTTTTGGGCACAAAGTCTCGACTTTTAGGGTGAAAACCTTAGGTCTGACCTTCACTGGTTGTACCTGGCAGTGGCGGATGTCTATTCGTGTCCTTGTTGAAGGTGTTGCTTGGAGTTCAGTCAGAATTTCTTCGGGGTGAAAACCTTTGATCTATGATCAGGCGACGACGGTGTTTGTACACGGTTACCTTCTAGAAGGCGTCGTTCTTGGAGAACCTTTTTGTAGTCTGAGTGTGACCTTTGGTGGTGGTAGTTAACTGCTGCTTCGTTGATCAGTTCGGCGGAGTTTTTTTATTGTTTTTTTAGCTATGTGCATCCTTAATGTCTCGATTAGTTCTTTACATTATTGTTGCATAGGCTGGGTGTAATTGATATCTGCTTGGTATTAATATATTCTCGTTATCTAAAATTCCTATATAGAAATAAGTACAAGTGTTTAAGAAGAGGTTCGATTTATTTTTTGTAAGCACCTCACCTTACAGGGTTATTTAAAGTTGAACAACGGTCTCGGATACATGGGCTGAGTTAGTTGAGCGTGTCATGAGGCTAGGTACTCAGGGCGGAGATTTCATGCTCTCAAGTTTTAGTGATTCTGATATTTGAAAAATAAAAAATACGAATTTTAAAAATTCTGGATGTAGCCAACGGTGTATTCCATGAATGTTCACAATTTTTTTTTCCAAATACTTAGTATTTTGAGCTACATAAAAATGATAAAGTGTGGGTCTGGGTATGCATATTTCAAATTATTAAATTTATCGGATTTATCATTTTTGTGATGATCTATATACAAAGTATTTTAAGTTGATATTTTGCATTTTATTGGGATACACAATTGCCTACCTCCAGGGTTTATGAATTTATTTCAGAACTCTTAATTTTTAATTTTAAATACCATGATCACAGTAATTCATGAGCACAAAACACTTTTTGCTCGCCACTACTCACTCTGTTTTTAAATGTAACATGCTTTAGGTGTTT
The DNA here is from genome assembly GCA_947311845.1 of Poa pratensis. Classification (NCBI taxonomy): domain Eukaryota; kingdom Viridiplantae; phylum Streptophyta; class Magnoliopsida; order Poales; family Poaceae; genus Poa; species Poa pratensis. The sequence goes on from CAMZMU010000089.1 coordinate 25,951,564, forward strand.
CACATGTTGTTTAGATGCATACTAAAATGAGTGAATGTATAAGCTAAAATGTGTCTAGATATATTTGTGTACATATGAATGTGGGTAAAAGCTAAACATCCTATATTTGAAAACGGAGGGAGTAGCTTATAAGTTATAACGATTAAGGCCTCCTTTGATTCACAGGATTTTCTAAGGAATTTTGTAGGATTTGGACCCTAAGGAAAATTTTCTTTCCAAGGTGTTTGATTCACAGGATTGTAACCTATAGGAAATATTCCTATAGGAACTGAGTAGTGTATTTTCAAAGGAAAACTAACATGAGCTTGGATCTCATGGAAAAATCCCGCGCCTTGTTCTTGTTCCCGTAGGATTTCAGTGTACAGGGCAAGTCAATCCTACAGAATTCCCATTCCCTCATATTTCCTACCCTATGAATCAAAAGAGGCCTAACCAGTGAGAATATCCACATGGCGAACTAGTGAGGACCATAAGATACATTTGGGGCCTACATGCACCTTCGTCAACCGAATGGTTTTGGGTTTATGTAATGCTTCCTCATGTCGAAACCATGTGGATGGCTGAACCGGTGCGTCGTGATCCCCGACGATCGCCCGGATTCTTTCGGTGCAATGCTTGCAACTTTCTCACATGAAGCTCGATCGCTCATCGCCTAAGGTTCCGGACTGCCTCTTTCTTGACGAGTTGAACAGTTTGGCGTGGGTTCTAACAACGATTGTGGGAAGGGCTCCATAGATGGTGAAGAAAGATAAACTGGAGTGCTCCTCCTGTTGTCTCGTTTTGGTGACTCGGGAATCTGGGCTACTAATGAGCAGAGGATTAACTAGATGTGATGTGTCGGTAGATTGATTCGTTCTGCTGTTGTGTACCAGGTGAGCGTCTGCTATTTAGACGCACAAAGAAATTGTAGCGAACTATTAGAGTAGAAATGAACTACTTCCCACATTCATGAAGAGAGAGATCTACTTTATCTTTATCAAGCACTCGCTAATATACAATAACGAACGTGGCGGAAATACACCAAATGTGAACTCTTATGTGTCCAGATGGTCGGCAGACTGAAGCGCCAAGCGCCAGGTCGTGGGTTTGAGTATCACTTATACCTTAATGAAAAACCGGGGTGTCGTCTTCCCCCTCGGTCTTGTTATTTGGAAATACACAAAATACACATCTTGAGATTGCATAGTACATGTAACCTTCTGCACCAAAGCTGTCCACAGGCCATGTATCAGAGCCAAACAAGGTAGCCGCCGATAGGCGGGGCAAGGCGAGGTGAGGAGAACAACCACTGGCGAATCTAGCTCCACTTCGTTGGGGGTGCCACAAATTACATGAACAACATGATATCAATACATGGGTTCAAATTTCTAAGATTGAACTAAAATTGGTATATTATGATCTAAATATCATCATAATCACACAAATCAGTCCGAAAGTACACTTTAAGGTAGTAGAAAAGTAGTACAATCTACATAATGTAAGCTATTTTGCATTTGTTGAGGGTGCCATGGAGTCATGGACCCCCTCCCCCCCCCCCCCCCCCCCCCCCCCCCCCCCCCCCCGAGAACAACACGTGATGGACAGATGGAGTTGCACGTCCATTGCCCAACAATAATGATTTTCTTGCTGAAAATGATAACATAGGGTATCATCATCAAGTTATTACATTTTTTCATCATGGCCTGGCATCCGTTGGGGTCACACTCATAAGGTCCGCAGCCTCAAACTAGAAACACTACTTGAGGACAGGAACTCTAACATTAGAGGAACTGAACAAACTTGATGTAGTTCTCTTAAGATACATGTCTTAGCCCCTCTCACAAAAAACATATACACTTCACACCAAGGAACTTTTGATAATTATATGCTGACATGCTCACTTACACGAAACCAACCACATGCTTTTCCATTCACATAGGGAGGGCCGGTCAATTGCCTGGGCTAACAGGGCGACCGCCATGTGCCCTTAGAGGAGGAGGAGGGCCCACATAGTAAATATATTAATAAAATTGTCTATTACATCTAAACACTATCGTTGACAATATTAAAAAATATCAATTTGTTGAAGAAGGTTTATAGCATTAACCATGTACCATGTAGGAGCAAATGAATCAGATAGGTGACAACATCTTCATTAGGTCGTACTGAAATCTTTGCAAATAAGATTACCATGTTTAATTTCATACAATATTTGAGAGACTGGCCGAGCGACTTGTGTAAGCCAGATTCTAAGTTGCGCCATTGTTAGCAAGAAATTGATTAAATTGTATGTCTAGCTAGTATAAAAAAAGTATCCACACCATTTTACGTCCCTTGATTATAACCAAGCAATCTATTAAAATACAGGTGGCATTCCCAAAATTTAAACTTATTAATGAGTCCAGCTAACTTATAAGACACGTTTTCCTCATGAAATATCGAGTAAACAATCATGAAAATAATTTATTTATTTTCTAGAATTTTCAGTAAATATGGTTACAAAGTCATATACTAGAAAACACTATTAAGATATACGTTAGGTCACAATCTTTAGATATATTTATTCTAAATATGTATAAACTATATAATTTATACAATTGCTAAACATAATTCAAGAAGAAAATTTAGTTGTAAACTGCAATTTTAACTCTATTAGAAGGAAGCATGTTTGAAGATACTCATTACATTTGTATAAGAAGGAACTTGTTACAACCACCCTAATGGGAAAATAGAAGTAGATTATACACATGAATTCAACCAAATTCTAAAAATTAATGAAATAGGTATCGGTGTAGGTTTTCTACTATGACCACCTATCTGCTATATCCGACTTATTAGGGATAATCCGCTGAGATTAAACTCATGACTAAATTAGGGTATACCATGACACATACAACTAGTGCAGAGCGTCCGAGCCTATATGATCAAAAGTCTTCAATCCCACCTAACCTAGCCAAACCATATGTTGTCATCCCATCAAAGCCATCATGAAGTACACGAGGTTCTTCCGACTCGATAAAGCATAGCCCATAATGCAGAAACAAATCTTTCGAGGCAATCTAACACGAAAACTTGACTTCATGAGGGTATGTAAAAGCGGTGACTCACAAAAAAAATACATTGACCTATCATTTCATGTTAGGTAATAGATATCATTTGAGGCACAAAAAAATGATACGGGACAATGAGATGAAATCTGAAATCATAGGCAGTAGTTGCCTCCTAGCAAAAGTAAATAATCAACCTACAATGAGATGACACATGGAATGACAGTTAATAGGTATCTCTGAGCATAAAAGGTTGCAACATTTTGATTAAATATTGCTAATAAATAATAGAAATTTATAGTCATTGATACTTTGGCATGTAAAAATAATATAAAAAGTTTATAATTTAGTATAAATTATAATATTTAGTTCGCCCAGGGCATCGTCCTTGAAAAGAAAATGAGCCATCCACGAATGTCAAAACAGATTGATGGAGATAAAATAGCTTTCCTGGCTGGCTTATTTGAATATTCATCTACATCAAATACTACAGAGAAGAACATAATTGATCTTGACAAAGTAGAGGAACCACTGATATTGCATGAGCAACAAAAGGCATATCTCAATGAAATGGTGAAAACATGCCAGGTAAAAGCCTTGCGGTCATGCATGTCCGATTATTAATTTAACCATGTTCTCAATTTTTATTTACTGAGACATATATGTATTTTTAGAGCGTTCGTGCAAACTTACTTATTTGTCAATGGGAGTTTGATGACGAAGCCAATGATTTCCTTCCGTGTAGTAATCTGCCTGCTGTTATAGGGGTTGACAGTGTCGAACTAAAGTCAATTGCCATTGCCACTGGTACATATGGTCCCTTGTCTCCATGTGATTCTTAATTATTTGTTTCAAGGTTAAAGGCAGTACATAACATCCAAAAACTGACTGCAGGAGGGCAGGTTGTTCCAAGTTTCCAAGATTTGAGTCATGACAAGCTTGGAAATGTAGGATCTCCAAGTATCATTTTTCAGTAATATGTACTCCCTCCATTTTTTAATATAAGATGTTTTAGCTAGCTCACATGTTGGCTAGGTGCATACCCAAATAAGTGTACATACACATTAAAACATGTCTACATACATGTTGACACATGCGAATGTGAACAAAAGCTAAAACATCTGATATTTATAAACGGAGGGAGTATGAGTTAGTGGTGGGAGTGGTGTTTAGTTAACCCATTGGATCCCCGAGTTACATTCACAACAAGAAAGGATCTCTAAAGAAGGTCTAGTTGAGACTTGAGAGACTTGTTACTTGTTTTTTATATGGTATTTGTTATTGAAAGTTCCAAAAGCACATTGATCAAATACATTAGTTAAACGGCAAAATAAATAATTTTTGCGGTGGAATTGGCCGTTTGTGGATTTGTGAGGCAACTTGATTGACCACTGGCCAGTGCACTGAATATTTTATATTCAATCTTCATAGTGCTACTCTTAGTAGATGAGTAGGTTTGTTTAGCCATGTTGTCTCCAGTATACATGTTCACGCGATGCGCTATTGAATGGTATCCCATCCGTATCAAAATATAAGATGTTCTATCTACTTTTGACCAACATGTATCTAGACATGTTTTACTGCAAGGTTCAAGTTTAGCCATGCTGTCTCCAGTATACATGTTCATGCGTTGCATTATTGAATGGTATTCCCTCCGTATCAAAACATAAGATGTTCTACCTATATGATGAAGAATATTTTTGTTTGCTAACCGGCAGAATCAGTAAGGGAAAATAAATTTGGAAAACCAAAAAGTTAGGATGCTTTATACTCCCTCCGTCCAAAAATAAGTGTCCTAGATAAAAGTGGATGTACCTAGACATGAAACAAAATCTACGACACTTATTTTTGGACGGAGGGAGTATCAAAAAAGTGTGCCAACCCCAGACTAACTCTCTTGGTGTATGGTGGTACGTGCACTCCAAAACATTGAAATTATCAATGTAATGCTAACTGGAGTACAAGGTAACGATTAGTTTGCAGCGTGGCCTTGTGCTAGTGGATGAGTCACCTTCCAACGTGGAGTTCTGTACGTTAGTTGGCACGTGTGAGAAAGTGAGCCAATGAGAGCAGCTCATTTGCTTCCTTAGCTGCGACGATTAGCTGGTTACGCGGAGTGGTCGGCAGATATTTTGGGCTCAGGCGGCGGGCATCATTATTTCAGCTGAGATATTTAGCCATTCGTTCACCGTACGGAGCCTTCCCTATAAACAGAGCAGCTAGCTCTGCTCAGCTGCACTTCTCCACGTATCAGTTCGATCGAGCTAACGGAAGTGAGAGCATCTCCAACAGCGGCGCAAGCCGCGCGTTCAAAAAACCGTCAATTCAGCGCGCGGTCGAAACAGTGCTCCAGCGGTCGCGGTATAACCCCGCGCGCGCTAAAAAGTGGCCAGCGCGCTAGACGAACCTGGACTGGAAGCTGCGTATTTGGGGCGTCCGCGGGGTCAAAATGAACTTGCGCGCGAATTGACCAACCGCCAGATCTGAAACCTCTGGGCGCTCGCGCCGCCGCCCGCACCTCTCCCCCATCTCCTCCGGTGACCCACATCGCTCGATTTGCTTGCCGTCGGCGCTTCTTCCGCTCCTCCCAGCGCGCCGCCGCTTTCTATGGACGCGCGCTGATCGCCGCGGCGTTGAATTTGGCCCCGCCGTCACCGACGCCGCCAGCGCTTCCGCCGCTTCTCCCTAGCGCGCCGCCGCTGCTTGCTCCACCTCCCTCCTCGCCGCCACCCCTCCAGCGCGCAGTTCCTCTGACGAATAGCGCCCGGCAGCCATTTGCACCTCCGCGCGCACAAGGTGTTTGACAAAACACTTGCAAGGTATATTTTGGCTCTAAACTTTAATTTTGCAGATGAATTTGGTGCATTTAGTTTGTAGTTTTAAGGTAGTTTAAATTAATGTTTGTAGATGAGTTCGTCCTATGATTCTTCCGATGAAGAATTTGATCTTCAAGAGGAGAGAACGTCGCAATGATCCTAGCTATCCACGCCAACAAAAGGCCGAAGCACGGTGGTTCAGTTTTCGGTCGTCAGAAATTGTGGAGGGAAAGGATCGGTGATCACGATAGATTGATGAGGAACTATTTTGTGAGCATCTCACATACCCGAGTCATATTTGCGGCGCCGTTTTAGGATGAGCATCGAGTTGTTCAAGCACATTGCGGAGAAATTGGCGAGGCATGATCGGTTTTTTCAGCAAAGGAGGAATGCCGCCGGAGAGCTAGGGCATAACACCTTTCAAAAGGTGACCGCCGCTTTGCGTATATTGGCATACGGTATTTCGGCGGATCTTGTTGATGATCACTTGGCAATGGGCGAGAGTCAAGCCATCATGTGTGTGAAGCGCTTTGCAGTTGGAATTGTGCAAGTGTTTGGCTCGAATACTTGAGAGCTCCCAATGCTGCAGACACGGCTAGGCTTTTGGAGTCCAACGCCGCTCATGGGTTCCCATGTATGCTTGGCTCAATTGATTGCATGCATTGGAGCTGGAAGAACTGTCCCGCGGCATGGCATGGACAATTCCAAGGCCACAAAAAGGATTCCACTATAATCCTTGAAGCGGTGGGCGATCATGAGATTTGGATTTGGCATGCTTTTTTCGGTATGCCCGGGTCTCTCAATGACATCAATGTTCTTCAACGGTCACCACTCATGAATAAGATTGCAAAAGGTGAAACTCCACCGGTGGAGTTTGTAGCAAACGGCCATACATACAACTATGGCTAATATCTTGTGGATGACATCTACATCTACCCAAGGTGGCAAACATTTGTGAAACCGGTTCACAAACCGCAAGGTAAGAAAATGCTTGATTTCCACAATGTTCAAGCGGCGGCTAGGAAAGATGTGGAGAGAGCATTTGGATTTTGCAAGCCCAATTTGCTATTGTGAGAAGACCGGCTACATTTTGGGATCAAGACATGCTTTGGTGCATCATGACCGCTTGTGTGATCATCGAGAATGAGCGCGGGCAAGATTTAGACTATACTCACTATGAGTTGATGGGACATCCCGTTCAAGTGCGGAGGAGGGCTGAGAGGGTGGCCCGGTTTGTTGCATCTTATCATGCCATTAGACGTAATGAAAAGCATGATGAGTTTCAAAAGGATCTAATCGAGGAGTGGTGGACATGAAATGGGCAACAATGAGTTGAAGGTGTATGTTTGTTGTACGATTGTTATATTGTTGATGAACTATTTATTCTATTGTTTGGTGAACTATTTATTGTATTCAAAAAAACTATTTGTTTGTGTTGTAATAATAATTAAACTATTTATTGTTGATTTATTTTGTATGTTTGATCTTCTTGGTTATATGTTCAAATGTTGTTTGTGCTGGGCGCACGCTGGAGTTTAGCGTCACTGCTGGAGCGCTACTTGCGGCGCGCTAAACTATAACGCTTCTGCTAAAACAAAACAGACGCCCAACACGATAAAACGCTATTTTGATGCTGAAAAAAATTAGCGCGCGGCGCGCTGTTGAAGATGCTCTGAGGTGCAAGCAAGAGAGAGCGTGCGATGAGCCTGCGCCCGTGCTCTGGAGGCGTTTAGCAGCCAGGAGGCCTTGGCGAATTACAGAGAGAGATTACAAAGTGATGCCATGAGATAGCCGGCAAGTGGAGGTCCGACGCTCCGTCTTTCCTGGTGGTATTTCTTTGGCTACGATACTGAGGCATGAGCTCGTATGCATATGCCGATCGTAGCTAGTTCCTGCAGCGGTCAATCATACTGGAGCTGGCCAACGTTGATATCATTTGTTAGCTACACATGCATAGCTAACCGAGGCAAGTAGTTACTTGGCTAATCCCTTGATTAATTCCTGTCGTAGTGGCTTTGCTACTTCTTGTTCATGTTTTATTCTTGTGGTTATTCCGTTATGGTGCTGGTGCCGTTACTAGCATGCACTAGATATCATCATTGATCATGAGATTGTGGAGGATATTCTTTGTTGAAACTATCTCTTCATTCCTCGGATTACCATTAGATGAATGGTGTTGCCACCGTGATATCCAATGTTAGCCATGATGTTGTGCGAGATAATTATGCGATGACAAAGTCAGAAGTCATCATGATTTAATTGGACTGCCGCGGAGACGTAAGATGTGATATCTCGGCTTTCTATGTCTAACTCTTTGTTATTCCCTAGAGAAAATCATGTTTCCTTATTGGTGTCAGTGTGTCACGACGCCAAACGTACTGTATCGGTCATAATTCAGGCATGAGACTGTCTGAATTCTCCACGAGGAGTGGACCTTGTTCCGGAAAGTGTCGGGTGAGTCCAGGGTATGGAACCTTACTGTCATGTGGGATACCGATACATGGTCATTCACCATCCTTAACTCTATTTTTCCTCGGTGAATGATTTATTCTTTTAAATCAAGTTTCGCTGATACTTTATTTATCTTGTCAGTTGATATATGGTTTATTTCCTTTAGATACAATTGATTCGTTATTACTGTATTTAATTCTGCTTTGTTTCTTGTTGGTCTGCATGCTGAGTATGATTTATCGTACTCACCCAGCTCCTCTTTATTTTTCTAAATGCAATATATCAGAGTGCGCAAACGGAAGATGTCGTCAACCGAAGAGTAAGCTGTACCAGTTGGGTGGGATGCGACTAGACAATCTTTTTGTTCTTGTAAATGTAATAATTTTGTAAAGGTAATATAATATATTTGAGCTGCTTGAGATCCACCGTGCTGGTTTACGCCTGCTTTTATAGCCTTGCGCGTGTATAGTCTTTTCGGTCTATAAGCGCGCGTAGGCTGTCATTCTTTCGGGCCTGGTCTCGGGCGTGACAGATTGATGTCCCCAAAGCATTCTTCCGGTACCCAGGAATAACATAATCTCATAGTCTAACAAAAATGCACTTGACAATAAAATGCATCGCAACATAAACTTAATAAAACGATCAATATAGTTATGCTTAGATGGCATCCGTCACGTCATTCTCTTAATGACATGATCCCATTAATTAATTAACAACTCATGTCCATGATACGGAAATCATAACCATCAGTAATTAACGAGCTAGTCTAGTCTAGTAGAGATTACTAGGGACACAATGTTGTTTATGCACCACACATGTATTATGCTTCCATTTAATACAATTATAGCATGGAAAATAAATATATATCATGAACACGGAAATATGATAATAACACTTTTATTATTGCCTCTAGGCATATTTCCAACACATGTAGGAGTAAATAAATAAGATCGACGACAACAAGTTCGTTAGGTCATACTGAAATATGTGCTCAGAAGATTATCATGTATAATTTCATACATTACATTTTATTTTAGATAATGGTCGAGCGACTTGCTTAATCTAGCTGATGAAATGCAGTATTGCAGGCAAGAAAACAATTAAATTGTGTGTCTACCTAGCGTAAAAAGAATCCACACCATTTTACGTCCATTGATTATATCAACAAGCCATTTATTGAAATATAGGTGGCATGCACAAAATTTCAACTTATTAATGATCCCAGCTAGCTTATAATACACGTTTTACCCATGAAATATCATCAAAGAATCATGAAAATAATTTAATTTATTTTCTAGATTTTTTGGTAAATATGGTTACGAAGTCATATACTAGAAAACACTTATCATTAATATGTGTAAACTATATAATTTATGCAATTGTTTCAACACAATTCCGGAAGTAAAATTAGTCATAAAGTACAATTTAACCTTAGCAGAAGCCAGTCTGATTGAAGATATTCATTACAGTCGTATAAGATGGAACATTACAACAAACTTTTAGCTGCATTTCTATTCAAACTAGAATAAATAAAATAAAGTTATAGTCATTAATAGTGTAGTGTGCAAAAATAAATATATATTTTTTAAATTTTTAGTACAGGTTATAATATTTATTTTGCCGTCGGCCTAATTTTCGCTTCGATCGGCCCTACTCACTGTTCAAAACACTATTCCAATGATCAGTAGCATGCTACATTCTTGCTTCTAGAGGAGATCCCTTTAATTTGTCTTCCAATGCTTTTCAAATCAGCATCAATTGGGCAACCCTTGCAATTGAATGCACATGATCTGAAGAATTCTCAAAAGACATCATCTTTTAAACCTTCTAGTGGAAAAGATTGAATTGTGCCAACTTTCTCAGCCACTTTTGAAGATCGAGTAGTCACTATGACCATGCTTCCTGGAAGCCCATTTGTTAAAGGGGCACACAACTTCTCTCTCTCCTGCCCATTTTTAGTTAGAAGATGTCAACCAGTATAATCAAGAACCGCTTAGACTTGACAATATTTGCTAGTACTGTTTGAAGGGCATTGAGACTATCAGACGATGTTTTCTGCCCTGAAGAAAGTACAAGCTCTTCCGTTAACCTCGTAACGTCGAAGTCATCTGACACACATATCTAGAGTTGTTAGTCAAAATGAGATTTAACCAACTGATCTTGACAGACTTGTTGAGCCAAGGTTGTTTTTCCACTCCTCCAATGCCATTATGGCCAAGCCATGAAAACCCTCAATCCATGTGTCGTCAATCAAAGTTCTCTGGTTGGTGAGCGCAGTTTTTACAACTTCACCTCTTTTACATATATGAATGCTTAATGGAATCCCAAGCAATTCTCTGTCTTGGACTTTAGTTTGTAAGTAGTTCAATTCCTTAAGGATGTTTTCAGTGTCATAAAAAACACACTTGAGTGCTTTAAGAAGATCTGCTACACCTTCCTTATGACCTGACCACTCTGCATTATCAATTATCTCTTGCATCACTGGCATAGTTGTCTGGAGCTTCCATAGCTCCTCATGCAATTCTATATTTTCTGAGTTCTTTTCTGGGCGAAACCACTGATAGAAACTATGCCAATCAATGAAACAAACGCGGCACGATTGTATATTTTCACCGCTCTTTGGTAAGTTTGCATGTAGCAGTACTACATGTTAGTACTGGTTAGTTTCAGATATAAAAAAAACAAAAACAAGACCTACCAGGACTAGCCCCGGTGGTATTTTTTTCATAGAAGATACCTCCTCGCGAGAATAACCGATATTCGCCCCGACGGGGAATCGAACTCGGGTCGCCAGCCACGCCACCGCGCAGCTAGCCACTGGGCCACAGCCCCGTCCTCTTAGTTTCAGATATAGATCGTTGAGTCTGTACTCATCGGTTTTCCATTTACTCTTTTTTCATTTAGTTTTGTAAATTGGGGATTGGGTGGAATCTCGAAACAATTATGAAGTTTTGAACATATGGGGTTAGAGGACGGGAGGGGTCAAATATGTACTTTTCGGTTGTTTTCCATTTCAAGCTTGACTAACATTTTATTTTTAAACCCTTTTCCAGGAGAACAATCCTTACTTTTTCATCCACTGCAATACCCTTGGGACCGAAGACATGCAAGGTCAGCAAGATGCACCAGATGATATCGTTCGCACTGAAGGTGTTGAAGTTGATCATCAAGGATGTGACTTAAACTCCGTTGTGCATACTAGAGTCTACTATTTTTGTTGACGAACTATTTGTTCTCATCGCCTCAGATTTGCATACAAAAGCAACAACTATTTGCATCGGAAGAAGAAGCAGATTTTGCTGCAGGCAGTGAAGATGATGAAGACTATATATGGTGAAGGTGGATGATGTTACTTAGACTGCGACATGCACAGTACTATAAAAGATGTAAAAAAATCGACATAAAAATTCCACCTCCGTACCCACAAGGTGGCCACGGTTTCTCAGCTGTATGTACTCTAGTAGGAGCTGTCTCAAAATGAGAGGAAGGGTGCATGTCCACCGCTTTGTATGCACTTCCGCTTAAGTTGGTACAAGTGCGCGATGAACTTGGCACTGAGTTGCTCCCGTGGGCGACCGCACCTTGGACCGGTCTCCTCTATCCCGCACAGTAGAGGCGATTTTCTGAGCCCCCCGTCTGCTCCCACCTCGCCGCCGCGGATCCGTGCGATTCCTCGACCTCCGTCTGCCGCTCCGGCGGCGGGAGGGCGGGGGATCGCCGGATCCCGGCGTGTATATAGCGTAGGTAGTAGTTGGGTCAGCCGGCGGCGTCTCGGAGGTGGAGATCTCGGCGGTGTTGTCTTTGCAGGTGATGCTCGTCCCCTCCGGCTCTGGAGCTTCGCGGAGCTTCATGGCGGAGCGCTGCCTTCTTCCTCGCGCTCGCGGCCCTCTGGGGTCGCCGTGGGCGGGGCTTCCCCTCCAGATCCGGTGACGGCGGATCTGGTTGACCTCCTCGATGCAGATGGAGACGACGCAAGCGGCGCTGCTGGTGGAGCAGGCTGGAGGCCCTCTGGGGTTCGAGTTTCGAAGACTTCCCGTCCGCCTGGGGACGGCTTCCGATCCAAGGAGTCATGGAAGCTGTGGCGGCGGCGCGTCAGCGATGCGACCTCTTCTCCGGCGACGTCGATGCAAAGGGACCTCGGTGTATTTTCTATCTTTAGTCTGGTTCTCTTTGCCTACTTGCTGTAATCTCGATCTGTATCCTCGCAAAAAAAAAAAAGAGTTGCTCCCGTGGGCGGGCGTAGCGGCGCAGGCCAAGGGCGGCCGCTCGCCGGACGCGCACCAGGTTATCATCCATTGTGTCCTGGGTACACAGGAAGAGATCGTCGCCCTGCTGGTAGCTCTGTCGGTAGTGGCCAAGGAACTCGACTGCGCGCTGGCTCCTGTACTCGTCGTCGTCGGGGTGCTTCCGGCGCAGCGTCGCGAGGTCGGAGTGGAAGAGCGCCGTGACGCAGACTGACAGCGCGGCCACTCTGTCGATGAGGCCTAGGTTGTCGATGAGGGGGATCACCTTCCTGTGGTAATACCGCACGGCCCACTCCTGCTCTCCCTGCTTCAGCGCGCTGACCATGCGCTCGAACCGGACGACGTAGAGTGCGGCGGACGATGAGGCCGTGCCGCCCTTGGCTCCGAAGAAGGACGACAGGTACTTGTCCGCCTTCCGCCACCGGCCATTGGAGATCACCTTCACTACGTGGCAGAGGTCCAGCTTCAGCCGCGCCTCGTGCTCCAGCCAGTGGCGGAGCCACGAATTGAGATGAGGGGGGGCGAACTATCAAAGGTTGTGCCACCGGCGATTTTTTTTTTTTGACAACACATGTAATCCTACAATCATATGGACAGTTTTTAATCTCTGTTGCAATATATCAAAACATGAGCAGCTAAAAATCTGTGTGTACTTCAACCACAATTATGCTCTGGATCATTTCAACAGATCAGTTCAATTGAATTACAATGAAGTGAATTTCTCTAATTAAAAATCTGTGTGTACTTCAACCACAATTTTGATATGAAAAAACTACGACTCACCCAAGTACTACTACCAAGTATGGAGCACTAAAAGCAACAAGAAGCTGAACCATCGGTACCTTGACAAGGCGACTGTTTCTAGAATTGTCGACGAGGGCGATGAGCGGGATGAGGCGGATGAACATGTCGATCTCGTGCTGCGCGGCGCGGAGCTCGTCGGCCATCCGCGCGCCGAGGAGCAGGCGGCGGAGGTAGCCGCAGTCCTGGCAGGCGCTGACGAGCGCGTAGCACCGCCGCAGCGCGGCGCCGAGCTGCTCGAGCGGCCGCCTGGTGGCCTCCAGCTCCTTAAGCAGGCCGCCGACGAGCTCCACGTGCTGCGCGTCGGCGGCGCCACGCCGGCCAGGGGCGGGCGGCGGGTCGGCGGCGGACTGGGCGGCGTCGCGATGGGGAATTTGGGGACGAATCGAGCTAGGCAGTCTGGAGGCTGGAGCTAGGTCTGGTCTCATGATGGGGAATTTGGCGTCGTTAAACAGGCCTCGTCCCGTCGTCCGCTTGTTTTGGCCCAACGGCCCACCTACCTACCTGTTCGCGTTCGTGCTCTGTTCCAGAAAAACAGAGCGAAGCTCTTCTCCAGGACGTCAATGGCGCCGCCGCCGCCAGCAGCCGCTAGAGGGCTGAAGAGGGGGTGCCTGCTCCGCCCCAGGGGAGCCGGGGCGACCACCCCTCCTCGCCCCGGTAGTGGCGCCGCCCCTGGCTCCAGCGTGTACGCCGTCGCGTCGAGCTTCCGCGACTTGAGGAACACGTACATTACGCGAATTTTGCCAACCCGCTTTGGCACGCACCCGCAATCCTAGACCGTCGGTTTCAGCCATCCGACGGCCAGGATTGAGCGTTGCTTCAACGCTCAATCCTGGCCGTCGGATGGCTGAAACCGACGGTCCAGGATTGCGGGTGCGCGCCAAAGCGGGTTGGCGGGTGAGTTATCCGTACAGGCGCCGGAGGATCACCCGCTCAGACTGCCGATCGATCGCCATGAGCGCGAACTTTTTGTTTTGGCAAATTATACGTGGGCTGAAGCGTGTCTATAGCTCTTCCTTCTTCGGGCGGTGCTTACATAACTCCTTGGGTGGGTTCATCCTCTTCCTCCCGCCGTTCCGCGTCCACGACGGCATCGGGTTCTAGGAGTACGGCTGCGCGTTGCTCACGGCCAGAGACCTGAACAGCAGCGGCGACGCATCGTCCTTCGATCTCGTCGTGGCAGGGATCCACGGGGAATGGCTGGAGCTCTGCGTCGACACCTTCTCCTCCGGCACGATGACCTGGACAACCTCGACGCGCTGCCTCGAGATACCGTGCCAACGCATCGCCATGGTGCACGAGCACGACCGCTCCCCTCTCTGCAAATGCAGGAGCGGTCTGGAGATGCACCCGAAAAACCTCCCTGCTGTCCTCGACGACGCCCTGCGACGACGGCTCCCACGTCGCGCTCGCGCTGAATGTGCGCGCGTGGGACGTCGAGCTGCTCGATCTCCCGGGCGTCAGCAGCTGCACTGGCACGTACTGGGACGTGGGGCTAGTACTTGGCAGCCGCAGTGACGGCGTCCTCTGCGCCGGCCTGGCGGCGAAAGACGGCCTCATGCTCGAGAAATGGAGCGCTCTGAAGGGAAGGGTCGGCGGCGCCATCGGCGGAGAGGGTCGCACCTGGCACCGCAGCGGCGACATTGATCTGCGCGGGGCGATCTCAGGTTGCGACGACGACGTCGGCGACGTCAAGCTGCTCTGGTACTGCGCGAAGAGCAACGTGCTGGTGTTCAACACGGCCTCCCTGGGCAACTTCGCGATGGACCTAGAGACCGAGCATGCCGAGGCGATCGGAGAGATCATGCACTGCAAATCGGAGTGTTGTGCGAGGAATGCTTGCGTATGGTGGAGCCCATACGAGATAGACTGCCCACCTGCCTGGATCACTCCAAGCTCAAATCACCACCCTGTCACCCTCCGCGACATCCGCTGGCCCGCATCATCATCAATGTGGTGACTTAGAGCATCTCTGACGGCTAACCTATATTCGTGCGTGCCCTATAACTTTTAGGTCAACAAACGGCAAAAAACGCACTCTAGCAACTGCCCTATTGCAGGTCTCGTTGAGATCTTCCAGGACGCGGAGAGCTCGCCGGCGGCACGCGGATGCGACCTGGTCGCCAAACGGGTCGCCGGCCACCTCGCTCGCTGCCGCCCCCGCATGAACTCGTCTCGAGCAAACGGGCGAGCGGTGCCGGGCGACCGGACGGCGAAAACAACGCGGCACACTCCAGATTGGGGCGAGCACCAGCGTAGCAGAGCAGCAGCACCCCGGCGGCGCATTCCAGGTAAGCAGCGGCGCAATCACGTTCAGGTCGACGGCGCTGTCTTCCTGGACGCCCTTCTCCCTCGCGAGCCGCAGCAGAGGGGCGAGCACGTCCTGCCCCGAGACCAGCATCAGGCAAACCCGTTATTCCTCTATTCTAGTTGGTGTTACTTTTGCTGTAGAATTGTCAAACATGGAGAGAAACAACGGTGACATTGTGTCCCTTTTCCGAAAACATGCGAATGCCTTGTACATGCCTTGTACAGTACGTGTTTGTGTAAATTCCTATGATAGAAAAAATTATATTCAATCTTTATTTGTTTGAATTCATTTTGGATTATCATTTGTACTATTTATTTGACATATGTATGCAAATTTGTACAAACATAGTGAAAACGATGGGTGTTTACGTGGCAGCCGTGCCCCATAATAGGACAGCCGTTGGAGCATGATGTGCCATATTATACATCAGCCGTAAAGCGCCGGTCGTTTTCGTGTCCTAAAACGCAAAAACTGGTGTCCTATAATGTAAAATCGATACCCTATTTTACATCAGCCGTTAGAGATGCTCTTAGCAGACATCTCTTGCTCAGTTGCAACCGAATCTGCTGCAGATGTGTGCCCTGCAGCTGACCGTGCAGATTCCCATGTGGTCAGACAAGAAGCTGATTGAAATGAGCAAAACAGAGTGCGTTAGGGAGAGGAGCCTCGCACAAAACGAAACAGGATACCCAGGTCGGCTAAGCAACGAGAAATTGAAAAAGAAACTAGGAAGCACTGAGAGAAAGCAGACGTTGCCCCACGCCACTCCCGAACAAATTCTGCTGTAACTTACTTCCTCCGTCTCACAAAATAAGACATAAATTTAGTTAAAAGTCAATATTTGTCTAAGTTTGACCATGTTTTAAACAAAAATATAATTATTTACAATACCAAATCAATTTCAATAGATCTACGAAAATATATTTCATACCATATTTCATCAGATTGGTTTAGTCAATTAACCACTTAGACAAACCGGTTTCATGCTCGTTCTGCATTTGGAGGAGTCATGTGGTGCTTAACTTATTTTACAATCTGCTATAGAAAATAGACACAAAAACAAGAAAATTGGTTGAGCAAACTAAAACCCATTCAGTACAAGATGCCTTTCCTCGGACTCGAGTGAACTTTTTGGCAATAGATAACTAGACACCAGCTGAACACGAGATTTTGTTTCAAAATCCCAACCGTATCATAACTGTGCTGCCACGAGAGTAGACATTTGCTCTACCATTGGAACAGGAACACCACATCGGCCAAGATAAGCTATGCCAAATTAAAACCACTTCCATACAATGTTAAAAGTGTTTGACATAGTTTAGCACCAGGAACAAGTCTATGTTAAGAATAAAAAACAACGAGAGCACAGCAAATCAGCAAATCTGCTGCGGACTTATTTCAACAGTCCAATGAATAGAGCAAGAATAGCTACAATATCTATTAAGCTTCAAAACAACTGATTAGCCCCGTCTATGTGGCATTACATGCAAAGAGAGGTCAATCATACAGGACTTGCAGTACATATTCCACCATCTTCTTTGCCACCGGAATCATCACAAGGTGACTTTCTAACTTTTGATCTGTGTGATCATCTGCTGATTTTGGATACACAACAACTGCAACGAGAGCCAAGTGATCGCACCGAGGCCAATCAATAAATTTTGATGATCGGAATATAATTTACACATTTACCAAAGAATCAACAAGGGCGTGGTCCGCTAGCACAGCAACGACAGCCATCTTGGACACCAGCTGCCTCTTTGGGCCCATGCTGCCCTGCACCCTCCCTCTGATTGCATGTGAAAGGGCCTGGCCTTCAAGGAGGACAGTGCGGCAAACTAAGAACAACAAATTTCCTCTAGAGGATTTTCTACGCGTAATACATATACAGGCTATTTGCAGCAGCACATGCTATGGAATTCTCAGTGGGGTGCCACGCGAGATGGAGCAACTTTGTCGAGAAGTCCAATGAATTTCCATTGGCATCACACCTAGATTTTCTCCACCTGTAGCGAAATCGTCTCAGTAATGAAACTACGTACACAAAGAGAATTGATGTATCTCGTGAAAATTACTGAGTCCATGTTCAAACAACGACACTCACCTCTTCGCACACCACGAGCCATAGAGGTCATTGTCCCCCGCGTGGGTCTGCTTGGATTTGCAATTTGACGTCTACATGGTACCCAAATTGGACAATTAAATAAAAGCTCAGAAAAATCATAAAACAGCAATCTGCATGACTTGGTATGACAACTATAAGTGGCATATGATTGAGGAGGCAGTGCTACTCAAAGAGTAGCTTCCAGACAAAGACATGCATAATGTACACAACAGAAAAGAAAAAGCAGGTCCCGGTTGGGGTAACCCAATTCTATTACCACAGCACACCCTTCCAGGTTCGACTCCAAAATGAGAAAATAATATAGTATAAAAGGTTATATCAAGCTCAACAAGCATACCTCATCGGGTTCCTGCTGGCTTCCAAAGTGGTCACATCCGTACTACCAGGAGTAGAACCAAAGACACGGAACAGGTTGCTGAATTTGAAGACACCAGCATACAAAAATAAGGGGCATTAGCCAACAGGATTTACACTGTAGCGTTGTACATGTAGTCAACAACAAGAACAAGGAGTTACCCATAAGAGCCAGTTGCAACATGAAGGCCATCCCCACTAAGACAACACTCAAACTTGTCAAATATTGAGTCGTTCTCATACAGATCACAAAGCTGAAAAGAGTGATATTATGCAAATAAATTATTTATCGGTCATCACATGGCTGCTTTGTTAATCATTCAATGACAGAATCTCACCCTAGGTCTTAGATGTTCATGGACCTGGAAGGTTGAAACAGGACCTGAATCCATGTTTAGATCCCATAGCTGACAGAAAAAAGAAGAGATTAAATGTGCAGTTTTAATGATTGAATTAATAAATCAAATCAAGCAGGTCAAATAGATCCTCAGAGAAAGATCTGATCTTCAATTATGAAAAATAAATAGATATACTGTTGGAATGATCTTGGTGCATGTAAATTTCAAGGCACAGATAGGGTAGCAAGTAAAGCAGACCCTCAGGCTTTACAATATTAGCACAAAAGAAGTGCCATATTTTTAAGGTCACTACAGTTTTAGAGAACAGTTACTTATATTACTTATACATCTAGCAACCAGCTAGCAGGCATCTGCAGTTAACCAACTCTCATAATTGGCTAGAGTGAAGGAAACAAACAGTAGTCTAGAAATCTATTTTCTGTTAGTTACTTAAAACAATTTGAAGTAAATAATCCTAGTCATGCTGGTGGCACTGGACGAATTCTACAATCATTAACCACAGCGAGTTTTCTTAGGGAATTAACTACAGCGAGTTCGTTACATTGTTCTATACAAGCACTCAACCTTGAACCATGTTCCTAATACTAAATGATAGTTAACCAACTCTCATAATTTTGATGCATGTTCAAGAAAAAGGAATTTTGAACCGTATTCCATTTTCCAAGTTGCCTAGTACCATCACAAATATGTATTCAATATTATGTGAGGCTGACAGGTAGGGCCTAGTACCACATGCCAGTGCACATTGCTTGTTTTCCCAACCCAGTTGATCATTGCTATGGTAGCGGACATAAAAGTACTCTGACTTGAAAAGGTGACAACAATTAAAGTCTGCAAAGTTGAACTGGCAGCATCGACTTGAACAAATTTGTGGCTGGGACTCTCCCTTTTCTATAAAAAAAACTACGCAGCTAGATTAGACCGTGAGATAAAGGTATGTGAAGAACCTAGTAACATACTTTAAGAGTCATATAATCACGGCTAAGAAGATATCTTCCGTCCCTTGAAAACTTTACATCTGAAATTGATGCAATTATCTCTGTAAAGAACGATCTTGCTCCAGCTGCTTCATGCTCCTCAAATCTGTTTAAAGGTTCTTGTTAACTCATAAAGCATGCTGAAAGATTTTAGCAATACTGAATACATTCCAATCCTCCAATCATGTAAAGCTTTGTCCAGCAGAGAAGGATAAAATGTTGCATGGAGCCAGGGCTAAGGTAGAAGAAAATTACTAACATCTTGGAATGGTTGTCACACAATGCAGATTGTCGCAGATCGATTAGTCGGATAGAACCCTTTGAGCTACTATATGCCAATGTATTACATTGATTGGGGTGGAACTCCGCACAAGTAATCACCTCTGAAATTTCAACAAATTACATCATGTAGTGCATATTGATAGCTAGGAGATGAAGAAGAGTAATACTTTTAACAAAAAGAACCTATTGACAAAATTTATATCCTAAGAATCAATAACATTATCATTACAAAATCCGGGTATTATAAGCCGGTCTAAATGAACAAAGATTCATAACTAAAACCCTATTGACAAAGCTAAACGCTATATGGATAGGTTTTGCAAACCCAGGAGCCAAAAGCAACGAGTACCCGAAAAATGCTGTGATACAATGACATTCGCCTGCTATGTATGATATCCATAGCTTTAATATAGCTTTTGGCTGACAATAATATGTTTCATCAGCGCTCGAATTAACTTATTTAAGAGGTTATCAGGATGAGTAACCATTTCATCGCTACCAGGGACAATATCCTGATGCTAATTCTTACTCAAGTAATAAACAAGGAGGCACAGGTTACTATCACAGTACAACATCAAAGCACTTAGTGATGAAAGAATATTCAGTTATTCACTGTAAAAACTGTATGGAGTCAGTATGTCACCATGCGAGAAACATGGCAAGACTTTATACCTAATAAAGGAAAAGAAACTAAAGAAGTTTTACACGAGTCAATTTGTAGTACGTTGCACTATGGGGGGAAATTAGGAGAGTTGAATTACCGTCAGATCTTCCATGTTGGTAGGCTTCACATCAACAATGTTAAAGCTCTGGCTGTTTATTTCCAGATTCCAAAGATTTATTCGCAGATCATCTGCTGATATGAATGTTTCACCATCACTGGAATTAAAAGATGAGAAGATACATAAGCAAAATATCCACATATGACAGATCACAGCACTTGCACAGGAGTTGAAAGTACCAAGGACACGAGCTTTAGAACATCATGTTGCACCACTATAGGAAGATAAAACTCATAAAGAGTTGCTTGGGCATATTTCACCAATTCCCAAATGAGCAACGGGTTCACCAATCCCACAATTCTGGTTAGCCTACTCTAGGACGCTCATCGGAGGAGTAGCCGCGGATTTACCTTATGGACGGATCGATAAATGTTTAGATTTCTGTGATTATTTTTACGATGAATTGTTGAATATCAACAACTTATTACACAGAATCCCAGTTTCTTGGAGCAGTTGAGGGAGTAGGTTTTATTAGTGGAGAAGAAGCGGTAAACTGGGGCATATCTGGAGCAATGTTACACATTATATAGCTACACAGGAGACCTCTGAGTTCTATACCCAGCAGACCCTTGCATAGCATGTAATAAATGAAAGAAAAAGGCCAACCTCTGTGATCTCTACCCAGAAGCCATTAGTACCACTTCCAAGTGAATTCTATCCTAGGTGTTGAGCAAATTTGGTAACTATGTGCAGCACATGCATACATGTTGAGCGCTGTAGATTGGGTAACGGCTACTGTGAGAGTAGAGATTTCTTGCACCCGAGCTCTAGTGCTCACGCAATTTTAAATTCGAAAAATATAGTATTTAAAAGTTTCAAAAATATCTGGAAAAAATCATGCATGTTCTCAATGATGTATCCTATAGACGTGCAAAATCACAATGCGAAATATTTTGTATTCTAACTTACACAAAAATGACAAATTTACAGATCTGAGTATAGTTACAATGCATAGTTTTCCAAAATTTGTCATCTCTGTGTAGCTTCTAATATACAGATTTTTTTTCATTGAGATTTTGCACGCTTGTAGTATACATCATTTATAATATGCATGATTTTTTCAGATTTTTCTGAAACTTCTACATATTATTTTTGAATTTTTTCATATAGGGGATCACTGGAACTCAGGGAGCCAAAACCACTTTCTGCTACTGTGATTATTGTTAGATAAGGTATGAATGTTACTGTACTGATGGGCCATACCTTAAGGCAGTACATGAGTGAATACAGACAGTTTTTTATTGAAGGCACACACTTAGATCTGATTTGCCTATCTTGTTCAGTCGATAGAAGGTGCAAATGATTGCGCAGTACCTGCTGATACCTAGAGACTTGATGTCGTACGGTCATAGCAACACCAACCCATTGATTGTTCCACTTTTAATCAACAAATGGTAGTTGTTTAGAAACCCATTCACAAAATGGAGATTTACATGAATTGGTTAGTAAATTAGGGTAGATATTAATTTTCAAGAAAGATAGATGTTACTAGCTTTGGCGTATTCTTATCTTGTTTTTTCAACCAAAAAAGAACATCAGGAGGAAAAATATATAAACTCATAGAAAAATAATACAGAAGAGATCAGTTGACAAGACTAAAACACAATGACGTGGCAAGACCAACCTATTGTTTGAAATAGAATTGATATGGTAATCATGAGCATGAGCATATACACGCCGACATCTAGCAGCAAGGTTCACATCTTGACTAGTAGTAACCTGCACGAAGCAAAATCAGTTGGGCTTGATAAATAGTTTGATAAAAAATTATGCAGCGTCAGCTTCATGCAATAGAGCTGATCATACAAATAACATATTAACAGTGTGTGGGTACAATTACCACAGGTAAACGGAGTGATGGGTAACCTCCAGGTGGAAATAAGAGACCACTGTTGATTCCATCGGACTTTTCTGAGCATCCACCGTTTGGAAGAGGAGGTTCAGAAGTACTTGTGACACCATTCCCTACAGTTTGAGAAGTGTCCAAAGTCATAACTGAAACTTGTTTTATTTTTTTCTCTTGCACCTGCAAGGAAAGTACAGCAACAAGTTAATACAGATGAAACTTGATAAAAGACAGACTATTCAAAAGTGCAACTTCATGGTTCTCACAAGATGATCAGATAGAAGAATGTCTACTTCATTTGTGGTCACAAAGGCCCAACAGATATAGTAAAATGGAAGGACTGGACACATATAAGGGGCCTGGACAAATGAGCCTACCACTATTTATAAATCACCGCAAATATATATGGGCCTACCAGTAGGGAGAAAGAAATACATTTGCATTACTGCAAATCTACAGTTCGTTCATGGTAGGGCTAGACTGCCACACTACATATGAAATAGCAAGAAAAGATTGACATGCACAAGATAACTTCAAACTTCAAAGGCGCCTGGATTACCTTCCAATACTTGATTGTTTTATCGTTTGTGGACAGTAGGAAGAGTGCATTGTTGGCTGTCTGGCACCACTTGATCTTGTTGATCTTCTCTTCTATTTCCAAACTTTTGAGGTAGTCAAACTACAGTAATTTCATATAAATTAAACAGAGGGGTATTAGCTTCCATCTTCCAGCAATTTCTGATAAGCAAGAGCAAGTTATGGTAATGCAGTGAAGTGCTTTATTCTACGCTCAGTTGGTGCATACTGCCATGACAAAGCTAAGAAAACATTTCGCATGCACTTTATTCTGGAACCACAATTAATGGCAATAGAAAACTTCTATGGACTACAAGAGACAGTCCAGATTGACACATACCTCAGGTTCATGACTCTGAAATTCTGTTTTATAGCGGAACTCGGGATGTCTACTAATTGGAACATCCTGTCTCTCCAATTCTCTCCGATTAGCATGCTGCTGTAAGATTGACTTCATGAGGGCGAAATATTCAAACTGAAAACCATATAAGTTCAACTATGCGGTGCTTACATCCCGAACATCTGTCCTCTCAAACAAAACAACACGTCCTCCTCTGTCTCCGGTGGCAAGATGATCACCAGATTTATCAAACTCGATCGCAGAGATGATGTCAACTGAAACAAAACAGCATATATGATCAACATACGAGGAAGTATTTGAACTGAAATGCAAATGGATAATTCAAGAAAGCGCGAAAGTGCCCCTAGATTGTAATACAAGGCTGTGAGTGTTTAGCAAGTATCCTTCAAATCCCAAATCAAATAAGCCAATTATCAAATGAACAAGCTTTCAATTCGGAATATGGAATCAAGAGCTCCAGTCATACGAATTGAAATCTTCCATTTAATCGAAAGAGATGATCAAATCAACACAAGCTGACCAAAACATTAACAGTGGACAGTTTCTACCATGCACAAGGGCATTATGCAAGCAAAGCGTTTCTGTTCTGTCGAATACATCCAAATCCGACAGAAGATCAAAAGCACCGTGTGGCAATGCAAAATCATGCTATTGTCATCCTAAATAATCGCAAGCCTCCTTATGTGGTCAGCACACTAATGTATTTCCTCTGTTAAGATTGCCGCTAAGTCGTCTAACACTCAAGAAAAGCATTAAGCAACATATCTTCTAAAAATGCGGATCAGTGGATCTACTACAAGAGGGCAAGCTGCTTAGCTGCATATCCTCTTACCACCCTCCTGCATTCCTTAAACCATCAGACCAAAAACATGTCTACGACCGAATTCTCCGGAGTCCAGCTGAAGCCTTCCGTGACAAAGCCCCAGGACTGACAAAGATTCGATTTTTAACAAATGAAGAGAAAAAACGAAGGCAGAATACTAACGAGCGATACTCGTCCGTGTGACTTGAGCTCCAAAACCTTGTGGGAAGGAGGAACCTGCTCGTAGAGGAGCACACTCGTCACCAGAACTACCAATCGATTCTACGAATACCGCGAAACAAATCTAGCGCGAGCATTTTTTTCCTGCGAGCCAACGGACAAGACGCTCAACTGTCTCCTAGGCAGGAACAGCCCCAATCCCACAGACACCAATCCTTGACCTATCCTCCCGATCCCCACAGCGCCCCAGCACAGCTCTCGCGCGCGGCCCCGTATCGGAGGCCCCATGAATCGACCGGATCTCGTGGGGCGGGAAGTGCGAGCACGTTGGGGCGGGAAGCGCGACGTACCTTCCTGCACGTCCTCGCCCGCCGCGCGCTCGCCGAAGACCTGCGCGAACCTCCACTCCAGCGGTTGCTGCTGCGGCTGCTGGTGCTGCGGAGCAGGTGAATCCGCCGCCGCCGCAAGGCCGTCGTCGTCGGAATCTCTGGGATTCATTGCGCCGTGCTCACGCGATCGCGTCGCGGGGGCATCGCATGGGGGATCGGGCCGGGGGGTGGTTCCGGGGCAGGACCGGGTGATGCTGCGGCGGCGACCGGAGATCGAGTCGAGAAGGGACGGGGAGAGGGGCGAAGTGGTGTGGGGGAGGGCTCGGTCGAGGTCTCTCTCGCCTCTCTCTCTCTTGTCTGTCCCTAGCCCACGAAGCTTGAGCTATTTTTTTCTTTCCTTTTCCATCTCTGACACTGACATGGTGGGATTGTGCGTCGTGCCCAAAACGAACTGGTTCCTTCCACGTACTACCGCTCCGATCGAGGTTTATTAAGGGAATTAACAAATTGGTAATTATCGAAGTTGCTTAGAGTATGGTTATTAACAGATATCGCTGCTGGTTATATGTCATTGTCATGTCATTTACAGTTAGCTTATAACCAACATGTATAGTAGTTGACTATATACATGTAGTATTTTATAATTATATGACCCATCATACTCTCACAATATGGAGCACGTACTACAGCTGGCTACTAACTAAGAGCCCGCTTATATTCTCTCTACTCTTTTCTCTCCTCCAAATAAGTAAAGAGATATTGTTCAAATCCTTATAGCCCGCTTATGTGGCCTTATTATACTTGCTCTTAGTATGCAGAATTTTTGGAGCCAATACATGTACTGATATGCACCGGCAATAGTTGAGAGGGCAATATATCTAATTATATTTTGCTTAAGATGACACCGAGCTAGAGAAAGACTAATGTTACCTATGAAGTTTCTACTCAGATTTTAATCCTTCATATGATGGGTGGATGGATGGAGACACCTCATTTTCATTGGTCAAGTGTCGGTGGGTTTCATTTCATATTTAAACTTGGCCAAATCAAAATATATAGATCGAAGAGCACATAAGACTGTAAAAATAGAGCAATCACGCTAGTAAGCAACAACAATTTATAACATGCACAAACTGCTCATAATCGTGACGCCCTTTCGCCATCTGACCTAAAACAACGATACACAGACTCTTTTCGGGAGTTTTTGATACAGAGATGTCGCCGCCCGTGGATCCAATCTGGGGCCTATTCCGATACTCTACCGGAAGGGGAATCATCACTAAGGGCTTTTTCGTCATCGACATGCGACTGTGCAAGTAGTCCAGACGTATATTACGTGTCCATAGTAGTAGCTAGATGGCATCTCACTCCCATGTTTTTAATACAAAAGTCCCATGAACTACCCTACATGATTGGGATTCATATGATTTATTGCTATTTGGTGTTTTGTTTGTTGGGATATGATGAGTTTTCACTTATGTTTAGATATCCATGAGGGAGTTTTGCGTATGATAATGGGTTCAACCATGCAAATCTCTATACCCGAGTGGTAGCATACGGGCAAGTTGTGCAAGCATCGTTCCCTCTACGATTAAGACCGTGGTTTTTGTATCACACTTACATGATTTCATTGTTCACATTATATCATCATGCTTAAGGCAATATTCTGTTTTTAACTTA
The DNA here is from genome assembly GCA_947311845.1 of Poa pratensis. Lineage (NCBI taxonomy): Eukaryota > Viridiplantae > Streptophyta > Magnoliopsida > Poales > Poaceae > Poa > Poa pratensis. The sequence continues at coordinate 25,977,866 of CAMZMU010000089.1, forward strand.
GAGATGTAATCATAGAAGCGGTCGTGGAGTGGAGTTGTTATATATGCGGTTCAGTAGTGGTTTATATATATTGGATATAATGCCGATATGAAATATTTCCGTGAACATTCTATCATAATTAGTAAAGATAAGTACAATGCAATCGTTGTGCAACTCTATTTGTCACCCCAATAGTGTTCTATCATTATGGAGAGATGTCTCTAGTGAATCTATGGCTCTCGGTCATCTTCATCTATTGTTTACAACCTCGTCGCACTTGTTTTCATGTTGTTTCCTCGCTGCTCCATATTTATTTTTATTTTTATTCATCACTTCCATCTACACTATTCGTTTAATCCTTGAAACAGACATGAAGCGTGACAAAACCTTTTGGACGTTGGGGACAAGTTAGTTTTGTGTTTGTGTGCAGGTACCACACTTGGTTGATGTCTTTTCTATCGCATACGGGTTCGATAAACCTTGATTCTTAAGTGAGCAAAACACTTACTACGGGCTACATTGTCCCTTCCTATTGGGGTTCCCAACACTTTCTACAGAAAGCATCAAACTATTTTTGGCGCCGTTGTCGGGGAGATATCAACATGAACTGAGGGATCTACACACTTATCACTTTACTTTGTTGTTATTATCCTTACTTAGTAAAATTTGTCTAGCTTATTGCTTGTTGGCGTGAAAACACACGTTCGTTGGGAGACCCCAAGAGGAAGGTATGATGTAGTGTAGCAGCAGTTTTCCCTTGATATCTACCAAGGTTATCGAATCCAGTAGGAGTCAAGAGCACTTCAGAAGGTTGTCAGTGGCGCCGTTTACGATTACTGACATGGAACCTGCACACAACACAATAAAACTACTTTGCCCCAACGAAACAGGAAGGTTGTCAATCTTCCCGGCTTGCTGAATACAAAGGATTAAACATATGGTGTGGAGAATAATAATTGCAGAAAATAACAGAGAACAGATGATTGCAGTAGGTGTTTTTATCAGTGTAGAGGAATGGACCGGGGTCCACAGTTCACTAGTAGTGTCTCTCCATAAAAGATAACATACATGTTGGGTAAATAAATTACAGCTGGACAATTGACAAATAGTGAGCGCATGACAATGCAATATATGACATGATCGTTTATTGTAGTATTTATTAGGCATTACAACATAATACATGGACCGCTTACTAGCCGCATCTATGCCTAAATAATCCACTACCGAGATAGCATCAGTGTCTCCCGCTAGTATTAAGTTGCAAATAACAGATTATTGCATTAAGCAAAGTGTGTAATGTAAACAAATGCATTAGACTTAACAGACGTACCCTTAAGCTAAGCATCGGTTATTTTATCCCTAGTGGCAACGGCACATCCACAACATTAGATGTTGCTGTCACTCACCCAGATTACTGGAGGCACGAACCCACTATCGAGCATAAATACTCCCTCTTGGAGTCACAAGCATCTACTTGTTCAAAGCATCTACTAGCAACGGAGAGCATGCAAGAACATAAATAAAACAGTAGATATATTGATAAACAACTTGATCATAACATCACTATTCATCGGATCCCAGCAAACACAACATGTAGCATTACAATAATATGATCTTGATCATGTTAGGCAGCTCACAAGATCTAAACATGATAGCACAAAGTGGAGAGACAACCATCTAGCTACTGCTATGGACCCGTAGTCCAAGGATGAACTACTCACGCATCACTCCGGAGGCGCGCATGGTGATGTAGAGCCCTCCGGCGATGATCTCTCTCTCCTGCAGGGTGCCGGGAAGAGCTTCAGAACCCTCCGAACTAGGGTTGACGACGGCGGCGGCGACGGAACTTTTCGTGGATAATTGCTCTGGTACTTAGGGTTTTCGGGAGGAGGAGAATATATAGGCGAAAGGGCGGCGGCAGCAGGCACCCGAGGGCGCCACACTTGACCTGGGCGCGCCAGCCAGGGGGGCCGCGCCCAAGTGTGGTGTGGCGGCCCTGGGTCGCCTCTTCGTGCGCCCTTCGGACTTCGTGATCGTGTCGGTGAAATACTAGGGTGCGTTGATTTTCGTCCAATTCCGAGAATATTTCCTGACTAGCTTTTCTGAAACGGAAAAACAGCAGAAAACAGGAACTAACACTATGGCATCTTGTTAATAGGTTAGTCCCAGAAAATGCATAAAAATGCTATGATGTGTATATAAAACATGTAGCAATAGGTATAAAACAAGCATGAACACCATAAATTATAGATACATTTGAGACGTATCACTTATAGTTGCTTATCTGCTTGCTTAAAATTCAAAAATAACATCACTTACCATCCACACAATTCGTTTAATCTTTGTAACCGAACAAGAAGCATGACAAACCTTCTGGACGTTGGGGACAAGATAGTTTTGTGTTTTGTGTGCATGTACCATACACTTGGTTTACGTATTTTCCATCTCATAATGGTTTGATAAACGTTGACTCTCAACTAAGCGAAATACTTACTACGAGCTACATCATCCCTTCCTATGGGGGTTCCCAACAGTTTTTACAGAAAGCATCAAACTATTTTTGGCGCCGTTGTCGGGGACATATCAACATGAACTAAGGGATATACACACTTATCATTTTAATTTCTTGTTATTATCCTTAGTAACATTTTATCTTGCTTGTATTTGCTTATTTGCTTGCTTAAAACTCAAAAATAACACAAAGATTTTTTATTACAACACCAATACTATTATGGCTAGTACTGCTGAAAATACCAAACTTTGTGACTTTACAAGTACCAATAATAATTATTTCGTAGCAAACATATTTATACTCCATATACTAAGGAAGAATCATATGAAGTTGAACTTGCTTTGCTGAATCAAATGAAAGAACAATTTGCTGGTTCTGTAATGAAGATGTCGCATCTCATTTAAATAACTTTGTTGAGTTACGTCTGCAAAATATATAAAGGGGTAGAATGTGAAATTGTGCAACTTAATTTAATTCCATTTTCATTAAGTCCCAGAGATAAATAAAATGGTTGCTATGTTTTCCTAAAAATAGTATTGATTACTGGGCTAAATGCAAAGATGTTTTTATAGAGAAGTACTAACCGTCTGCTGAAATTACACAATTGATGAACCAAATAATGAATTTTAAACAACTTGATAATGAACATGTAGCTCAAAGTTGGAAAAGAATGCAATCTATGGTTAACAATTGTCCCTTCCCATGGACTGAATATTTCGATGGTTGTTCAATCCTTTTATGAAGGACTTAATTATATGTCAAGAATCTGCTGGATACGGCTATAGGTGTGATTTTTATGGAAATCACTTTATGGGCATTACCTAAGCAATAATACGATGGCAAATTGTTTTCAATGGCACACTGAAAGAGCTCCAGCTGGTAGGAAAGATAAATCTTGTTGAGGAAATATCTCTTTTAAGTGAAAAGTTTGATATGATCATGTCTATAATTGCTTCTAAATAAGTTCCTATAGATCCTAATAACATTCTTTTACCTTCTTTTGTAGAACAAGATAAGGATCAAGTTGACGTGAATTTTATTTCTTGTAATAATTTTAACAACATGGGTGTAGGAACAATTTTAATAGTAATCCTAGGTCATAGCCTCCTAATTCTGCAATTTCCTATGGTAATACTTTTAGTAATAACAGTTTCCCTAATGATGATAGGCTCAAGGAGATATAAAGGTCCGCTAAATATTTCATGCAACAAAATATGAGCAAAAATATCATAAAACAAGTTGAGGAACATTCTTCTATCCTTAGAAACACAAGTAAGCAACTTGATGGGATGAATAGAGAAATTATGAATTTACAAGTAATCCTTGCTAATACTAAAACCTATTCTTACTGACAGTCGATCTACCTTGGTTAATAAAATGGCGGCTAAGCCTGAATCTAATACTCAAGTCACTCCTTTGTCTAAACTAATATGTTTGAAGCTTTGAAAGTTATGCATACTGTAGGAAATTGTGTCTTGCAACATTTTATATATTTACTACATTGTCCGGAATTAAACTTCAGTGTGGAAGTGTCACGAAAATAACAGAAATTATTGATGTGCAATTGTACTTAAGAAAATATACTTAAGGAAGCCGATACGTCTATACTGGAACACAGTGTATATGAATATGCTGGAATTATACCCGGGAACATTATAGAGTGGAATGCCAGGTTATCTGTAGGATTGGCTCTATGGATTGTGGATTGTGAAAACCTGCGAGTTTGATTGTGTATTCAAACTCGGCGCATGACTCACACATGCGTGTTGGGACCTAATTATTTAACAGTAATAGGCTCGGTAACTGGCTGTTAGGTATTGTGGTTGTTCTAACATGGCACGAGTCCTATCTGGAAACAGATTGGTTTTTCTGAAATTTGGAGTCTATATAAAGGTCCCACCCTCTAGCTCAATATGCATTGTGAGCGGCACCACCGATAAGGCAGAGGAATAGAGGGCAGGCCGAAATAGCTCCAACCCTAATTTTCCTACACATACTACCTTTGTATAAATTCTCAAAGTTCTCAAAGTTCCCTCTATGAACTCTAGACAGAAGGATTCTCAAAGTTCTCGAGAGCGTTGAATCTTCGTATGATAAAACTGCTAAAAATGGGTTTGGAATGGTTAAACTTTACGTGTTGTTACCGAAAGGATCGAAGATTCTACGTGTAACAAGTTTGAAACTTGAAAAAAGTCACTTGCTGAGATTCGGCCAGACATAGTTGTCAAGGTTATGCCTTATTTTGCAATTTGGTGGTACAGCATGTCTAATTATGCAGCTTATCTTGCTTGATCACAGCTTTTCGTTGACATGGTTCAGAGTCTATCCCTTTTGTTCTCTGGCCAGCCTACTATTTGAACGTTGAACCTCCTCAAAGATGTGCTACTAGCTCTTGTGAAAAATAATAGTTGGAGGATATCTCAAGTATGATACAGATTTTAACAGTTGTTGTGGAGGTATTGAGTTAGATCATTTTAGTAACTGAAACCTTAAGTAATTTTTGTGCGATCACTTCCCCTTGGGTTGTAGTATTTCTGTTACCCCTGAACTCCATGTCAAAGCTAGAGCACATTGAAATGACCGCTAATATAAGATTGTATTGTCTTGAATAAAAATAGTAAGATTTCATGAACATGAAATTTACAAAATGTCTAGGATGACAACATGCTCAGAGTTGGGTGGTTCCTTGTTCATCTCCAATCATGTCATGTGCGTGTCTCTAAATGTTTACATGTTGCCTGGTGCATTTGCATTGCAGGAGCCCGAAGATCTCTGCTCCACCAGGAGGCCGATTGTCTTCCCATTTTGTTGCCAAGGTCGGTGAGTTGCTTTTGTCCTTTGGTGATAAGGAATTTTGTCATGACCGCTAGTTGACGTTGGTGCGCTACTTTCTACGGTTGTCTGCACTGGAATTACAAAACACTACATACATCACACAAGAGAGCTATGTTGTAAATAAAAAATTCATACTAGTGATGTGGTATGTTTGAGGGTAAGTATCGGCTCTAGCAAGTTTTGTTCTTAAGGTTTTGGATTGAACAATGCTTGGTGCAGGTGGATTTGTAGGGAAATTTGGCGCACTTATTTGATCTAGAAATATCTGCCTGGGAGAAATCCGGGGAATGAGCTACTTGCTCCTGATTCATGCTGATACTTCTCCCCATATCGTCCTTTTAGTTCCATTCCAACTAGGGCATGCAGGAACGAAAAGCTTGTGCAAACAATTATGTGGCTTTTAGTGCATATATATGCAGGGTACTAAACCTTGTTGGTTTTTTGGTTGCTTTTCTAATTAACAAGAGTATACATTTGAGATATTTCTACACAGCAATTCTTAGTGTTAAAACGTCAATTATCTCTTATTTTATGTTTTCAATGGTACATAGGTGGTAATTTCAGAAGAAGGGTCAGTTGTAGCCGAGTGAATCGACCACTGAATGGTACTTCCATTGCACCTCTTAGGACAACTTTTTTCTTGACAGGTAACTGGATAGAAGGTGCAATCAGTTTAGAAACCATGCATTGTTTAAGCATCAGCCTTAAGATCAGTACTTTCAGTTATTTGTACCTGAAGAATATTCCTTATCACAGCGACATGTTTTTATCATTTCAGGATATGGTCTTGAGGAAATATCACCTGATTTCAGATTAGATTTTTATTGACCTCTGTATCTGATGATTATTCCCTATCACTGCCACCTGTTCAATATTGACAATCGAAAGCTACACATTTTGAATACAGTTTTATATGAGAGGGTGTATTTCTCTCCATCCTAGCATTTTTGTAGTTGACAATTTTTTTCACTAAGATACCAAAACAGGAAATATGCTACTGTACATGTGCAGCATAAAAGACTAAATATCTTCTGATTAAGATAAGTAAAGGCATCAGCGACATGATCATTTGTCTTTCCATGTACAGCTACTGTCGAATGGAACATACATTAACAAAAAGAAGAGTGGTTTTTTTCTATGCTCTATGTAATTATTTGCATTTCTTACTCTGTATACGTAAACTCTACTGAACTGTATAAGAAGTTCTACGTGAACAAAATTGTCTGTAAAGGTTAAACTGCACACTGTAATGTCAAGAACTTAATTTTTCCTCCATATATGGTTTGCTTCTTTTATATGCACTGTGTCATCTGTTATTTAGCCAAATTTCCACTATCTGACGAAACACTAGTACGCATATGTCAGCCATTCTCAGCGTTCGAGTTCTGCTAAAGATTCACTCGAGAAACAGCAAAGCAAAATCATGATTAGGCCGACACTGTACGGCCAGGATGTACGGGCGCCCCAGCCTCAAGTAGGCACAAAGTACAACAAGACCACAACAGATGCAGGAACACAAACAGTCTCTTCAGCTACTCGTATGTTTTTACATGATGACAATTCAGCTAACAGCTGCAACCAGGAAATATTTACAAGATTGATGAATCGAGCCGGTAAACCGCCGCTTGGTTGGTTAAGAGCTTGCATCTGCACGAACGTCCGGCTTGTTGGATGGAACAGTGGATGCAGAAGAACTCCTTGGTCGGCTGCGGTGCGGGCGTGCATAGCGGCGGAGGCCGAGGGAGGTCGTCCTCTGGATGCGCTTCAGCTCGGCGTCGTCGTCCGTCAGGATCACGAACCCGTCGTTCTGGAAGATGCTGCCCAGAAACGCGATGTTGCAGGCCCGGCGCGACTGGGCGTCGTCGCGGTGCGCGTCGAGGGCGGACCTGTCCCTCAGCATCACGACGCACTTCTTCGAGGCGGCCTCTCTGTCGGGGTGGACGCGCAGGGCCGGCAGGATGCCGCGCGCCAGGTACCTTCGTGCCCAGGACTCGTCGCCCCGCTTGAGCGCGCGGACGAAGCGCTGGAACCTGACGAGGAACAGGGCGGCGGCCGCCTCCGGCGTGGTCCTGTCTCCCAAGAACACCGACACATACTCGTCCGCCGATCGCCACCGCCCATCATCGATCATCGAGCCCACGCGGGGCCAGTCGAACTGGAGATGCGCCTCCGTCTCCAGCGCGCTTGCCGCCCGGTGGAGTTTCCTCGACTTGAGGAACGCGTACACGCGCCGGAGGACGAGACGCTCTGACTGCAGATCCATGCTCAACTAGTGTTCTTCCGCGATTTGATGCGTCTTCTTCTCCTCTCCTCTCCGTGTCTTTAGTTCGTCGGTCGAGGGAACAATCGAAACGAGTAATGCATCAGCCCTCAGCTCAACTTATGCTTATATTGATTGGCGTTGCCGATTCCGACTTGGATTCTCAGACAAGGGAGGCCGAGTAGGAACCGGTGTTACGTGCGAACCAGGAAACTTCGGGCACCAGGGCAGCCAGCCCGTTTTCACTGCTGCTAACCACGTCTTCATCATGAGCAGGGATCGGACGCCCAGTTTTGCTACCGACTGCCAGGTTCTGAAACAAGCAATCACAAGAACACTCGAGCTTTCTTCAGAGAATCCCTAAAAAAACTCTCTTCAGAATCTACTCAGGCTACCAAATTTGATCGAACCGTGTGAGGAAGTTTTTTGCTCGGGAAAAAAGCGAAGAAAGGTTTGTAACTTGGGAGCATTGTATCAGTTAAAATAGACAACAAATGGAACAGTCTACACTGGTGGAATCATGCCGAACACAAGGTACAGACAAATCAACTGTATTACCGATTAGCTTCATGCTACAGGTTGCAACTTATTCTACTTAATTTGTTGGCCAGAATGTTACAAGCTACATACATATGTGCTGAATTTTTGTGAAAAAAATGCTCTTTGCCGAGCACTGTGGACTTTCAGCAGCAACAATCATAGAGGGTTTGGCTTGACAGGAAAATTTAAGGTGGGCCCATTATACTCCGCACTTCAACCATATAGCACTTCAAAAATGGCGATGCTGCGACCATGTTTCAGATTTTTTTTTTTTGTAGCTTCACAAGATGACAGTGTTGCTAATGATTTTGGTTGTGACATGTGAATGCTGCTTCACCACATTGGTCACCTTCATGGAAGCCTTGAGGTCACACAAAGAGACGTTTACATATGCTCCATGATGTTTACATAAGTATCGTTGTCTTTGTAATATATCTTTCCTACTTGTGAATTGTCCGTTTAATTATGAAGACGTGTGTTGTACGTACATGTAAGGTATGTATGAACCAAAGTAAACCGCTCCTCCTTATGTTAAAAAGAGATGTGTATGTAGATTAGAGAGGAAGGTTGCGCTTTTGTGATAAGACAATGACATGAAGCTTTATTTGTACTGGTGGCGTTAGGATTTTTATTAATTTGAGAAGTTTTTACAACCAAAACCTGAAGTTGGTGTTGTGATTTGAACCTCGAGTTTGCCATGGACATTTTAATCACTTGCATCAAAAGTTTGGTCAATGTTGTTTAAGGTTGTTCAATGTGCTTTCGCATGCATCAAAATTGCCCATTAGCTTAGCTTGTTTTGGACCAGACTTCGATCTAAAATCCACACTAATGCAATGGATGGATCTATTGTTGTAGGGAATTGCTGGCATTCCATCTCCAAAGAAAGAAGATAATAATTATTGTTATCTGTATGAATGATGGTAGATTCAGATACACATATATATGTTACGTGCATGTGCACGTGAAGTACTTGCATCGGCTCTCTTTCATCGACTGTTATATGATGATGATGTTTGTGCATCGCAGTGGAATATAGGCTGAGCCGCCAGGAAACCACAATATGTGGTTTCAAAACTTCCTACTGCTGTAACTCAGGTTGCAAAGTGGGGCAGGACTCGTCTGTCCGCTACAGGAATACGCGGGACAACAGTTTTAAGCGGGACGCTTGCGGCTGGCCGCCGCAAGCCGCTAGAGTTGGCGCGAGGCACCGCATCAGCCCGCAAGTGGCAACAAAACAAACCAGCTCACAACAGTATCTGAATCAACTCACACCCGCCAACAACAGTACAGTTCTGAACCAACTCACAGTACTGCACCATTCATCACAATTCACAGTTATCATATAAATTCCACTGCTTACAGTTTATCAAATGAACACAAAGTACTGAAACAACATAAGCCAACAGTGGTACATGACCAAGACAACATTGGATAACATGTCGTCCGCCGTAGAAGAGAAACAAGCAGCATGCATCTCTCACTATATGCCGTCAACATCTACAGCAAAATGAAGTGGTTGTTAGCCTGACAGGCAAACAAATAAAGATGCAGAACTTTTTAGTGGGGTAAAAAAGCAAAGAATTGTTCTGGTTATTCCTACAACTCCAAGTGGCACAAATGCAGGCTAACTAGAAAATAAGCCAGTGTTCCACTATAGACTAAACCACTGCCAAGTGCAAGACATGAGAACAGCTAGGATTTCACATAATCTCTAGCAGGGAATTGGGAAATTATACCACAAGTACTTCTTGTCCACGAGTTGACAGTTTTTCATACTTAATCAGTTTATGCAAATGAACCTGGAGCTACTAGTTCATGTATGTGCCTTTCCAATTAAGAAGTAAACCAAAAAAAAAATGCTGGAACCATCCAATGAATGACAAAAGAAAAAAAGAGCAAAGATGACATTGGCATCATTACCATATTTTTCAGGTACGAATTGAGGGTTTAGAATGCAATAATACAAAGCTTCTTGTTGTCAGTTAAACAATGTTTAAGCACAAGTATAACCAGTTAGGCACACCGAAATACAACAGAATTTAATTATAATGGAAAGCAAAGCATATAGACCTAGGTACCATCGATACAGCTATTTGATTGATTGTACGAAATTAGCACATATAGAACTAAGCCGGCAGCAGCTAACTAGTCGGTAACGTTTAATCAACTAAACAAATATCACCCGTCAGCATCAGATAACTAGTCGGTAACCCTTATTGATTATTAAATATCAATCAATCCCATATCTCTGAATCTACAGGTAACTCTAAAATAGTGATCTAATGCTGGAAGCAGCTAATTGATCAAATGTTTAATCAAGCTAACTGAACCATAGTGCACTGCCTTTTAATATAACATTTTAGTGCAATGTTAAACCGAAGTTCAGTTTTAGTACTCATGCTCTCTGAGCCAAACCTTTACAATTTAATTAATCATACAACTAGGTCTACTTCAGAGAAAGACACCAAGCAAGTAAAATCTAAAACTCATCTATGTACTACAATTTTGTTCGGCCAAACTTAATTGGAAACCCACCATCTTACCAGCAACACACGAGTACAACATGACTTACCAGGAACCTTTGGACCAGAGCCAAGATCACTGCCATAGTCAACCAAGACGGTACCTTTGAGCGGAACAAACTGCAGAATTTACAAAATGTCTGCGTTCCATGCACACACAAAAAGACAGCAGCACATCGTTATCATTTGTTCCTTCCATTATACGAAACCAATAGCACTTTCACCAATTCAAACCAAACGATAAGCAGAAAAGCTGACTGGTTGCTAATCACAACCTCAAACAGTTACAGTTCGGTTTTGGAGCTGCAACAGCAGGCGATCAGCCCTAAAAACTACGAGCGGAAACAGCTAACACATATATCTTTTTGAGAGACAGAAGAACATCTGTCTTCAAACATTAGCAGGCGTGCATCTTCTTCATGGTCAATATTCACTTCCTAGCTGTTGGAAGACTGCACAGCGTGACGAGCTCATCTGCACAAAGTATACATCCATCAGCACATTTTCTTTACACAACTATTTGGTTAACGAAAATGGCAATCCATTACACTTATTTGAATTAAATTTCTCAAATACCTAGGACATATCTACCAGAGCACCAGCCTGTAAATCTTGGATAATGCTGCGAGAAGTTCATCAAGTAATCACAGAAACATGCGTTCTGTAAGCAACATAACGCATGTTGTAACAGTGCAGCAACATTAATGAATCTCCAAGACTTGCCAGAAAAAATTATACGCAACAATCAGAGCCACTTGTGAATAAGTTAGGTAAGTGTGTGAACTCTCAGTGAGCATTGCAGGTTTGCTGCTAGCTAGCTAGCTCTGTAAAATAACAGAGTTTTTTTTAGAGAATCGAGTTTCTTTTTCCATAGTAAAGCTGGTGCTAACAACCATGAGCAGCAAGAAATAAAGGTTGTACAATATGTAAGACTTGGACAGTTGGAACTAGATCATCCAAAAAAGCATAGATACATACCAGTTCATATTTTTCTGCCCCTCTTCCGTTTTAGAAGATCCTGTTTCCTCTTGCGATAGGCATCCACTTTATCAAACAAAATCTGTCTATGCACATCAGAGATAAGGCAGCCTTTATTTCGCAACATATGATTAACGCCCTTATCAGCGGAGCCTACGAACTTCTTATCAAAAAACACACAGAAAACCCATTTTTCCTTCCAACTTTGCTGGTAAAGCAAAGCCTTCCCACAGAGGGTGGCGGCTGGAGAAACCTGCGGGATTTAGGTCCTCACTAAAGGGAAAGTGATCCCAATAGCTGGAGGTAATGGGATTAATGTCAATAAGATCGGAATCAGAAAAAATCTATGACTATGTAAGGAAAGTGTCACTAATTACTTTGAGCCGACGTGTCTTAGATTTCCAATTGAACTAGGGTCTGCCTCAGCTGCAATAAGACCTCTGCAAAATGGGGGAGAAGAAAAAATGTTGAAGTGCCTAAAGCAGCAAAAGTACAAATACTACAGAAAATTTTCAAGATTGAGACTGCATAAAACAAAGTTTTGTACATTCTTCTACAAATAAACGTGGCACATGTTTGTTAGTCGGACTGGTCCTTCAAGAGATGCTTATATCAAAATCTGAAAATATGGTACTAGGAGCAATTTTTGGGTAAAATACTTCTCTATTTTATACTTGATTTTCGGGTGTGTCAAACAGTGAGAAGATCCTCTGGCTACATTGAAACTAGGGCATCTTCAGTTATAGTCTAACGTGTTAGCTCATTTGGTTTTTCTATTATCAGTTTTTGCTTCAGGTGATGTTCAAAAAAAAAATGTGCACATGCTTCTCTTATTCGTCATTACTGAATGCTTTTCTACCATGAAAATATACAAAAAAGATCACGTTGTCACTTCTGTTCTGTAACTATGTTGCGCTACAAGTTTCTTTCTCACAAATTTCAGAGTTTTGCATCTCAAGCCGCAAGTGATCCATAATGTAGCTTGTTTGTGGACAATGAATTGGACCACATTACTAAGCAAGTAGAGGAAAGAATGAGTGCATCTACAAGTATTTTCAGTGATTCATATAATGTCTAGCCTAAATATTCAACAAGATGAGAAGGGTTTGCTTAGTTCTCCACGCCTAAAAAAAGGGGGTTCAACCAAAAAGTCCAAAGAGACATAGAAGTTGGCTCGAGAAGACACGCAAGTTCAAAAAGAAAAGTGACAAATAAATCTAAAGTGATGTTGTAAATCCTTGCAATCTAGTGTTCTTATTCATTACTACATGATTAATAACATGATCGATTGCTTTGTGCAGAAACAAATGAATGGTGGCGGTGGAGAAACTCAAGTACCAACAAAAAATGCCAATAATAACAACTCCAATGCCTTCACTAGCTTCACATACTTGCTAACGGTATTCGAATTATTGCTCCATTTCAACTTCCCTAAACTAATCTCGGTATTGCCATGTTTCAATATTTACTCTGTCTTTGCAGGGTCCTAGTGAAACTGATGATATATCTGTTCAAGATCTTTTCAGGTGCTTGCTGAAATTCTGCGCAAACCGTTGCTAAGTGGTGTTTTCCAGTGTAGATTCATGCAGCTGTAGCGGTGGATTTTGCTGGCAGTTATTTTCATTATTTGGAGCATGATTTGTCCTGATGTGAACTGCTTAAATTCTGCACACAAAAAACTGTGTATTTTTTACAAGTTCTTGAATTGAATCAGCCTTTCTGTTACAGACCTCACAGATGAAGTTGATCAGGACACGAGACCTTGGTGTATAAACAGTTTTGTATAAGTATATGAACCTGAACTCAACGAAGCCTTGCTAAATTAATTTCTAATCCCTGGTTCACGAAAGCTAGGAGGCATTTCATGTTCCAAGAGAAGTACTGCGGGATACCTTATGCTTTCTTCTTCTTCCGACGACAAAGAATTCAGCTCCGCCTTCTTGCACTGGTTACACTTGCAGGTACAGAGCGCAATACCGTCATGGGGGACGTAGGCGCTGCTGCTTGCTGATCTTGGCGATGTGGAGAAAGAGGCCTGCCCCGCCTCGGCTTGCGAGGAGAGCGCCAAGCCGCTGCGCGCCATGTAGCCTGACGGCCCGGGCCTCGACACGCAGCCTCTGGAGCGGGGATGAAGACAGAGCCCTTCCCGTCGCCGCTCGCCGCGGAGCTCCATCTCTCGCATCCGGCTCCGGGGGCCCTTTTCCATCGCCGCCCTTGGCTAGCGAGAAGTAGGGCGCCCAAATGAAATTGGAAGCAGAAGGGAGCGACGCGGTATCCTTCAATTCCGCCGAGGCTGATGTCGGAGGTGCGGACGCCGCGGCGTCGGCGAACCGGAAGGGCGATCTTGGGGAGGATGCAAGAAGAAGGTCGTCGTAGTAGGATGCCTCCGTGCTGCTGCCGCTTGCTTCTGGGACCGCTTGGTAGAGCTCGTAGGCCAGCGCGGGTGGCGGCGGGCGAAAGACATCGCCGCCGCCGTCGGCTGCCGCGGCGCTCGTCGCCTGGTAGGGGGGGATGCAAGAACAAGAACCTCGTCGTGGTAGGATTTCTTCGTGCTGCCGCCGCTTTCTGCTTGGAATGCTTCGTAGAGCACGTACGCCAGCGCGGGTGGCGGCGGACGAAAGACATCGCCGCCGCCGTCGGCTGCCGAGGCGCTCGTCGCCTGGTAGGGGGAGGAGGAAGCAAGACCAAGAAGCGCGTCGTAGTAGGACTTCTTGGTGCTTCCGCTGCTTGCTGCTGGGACCCCTTCGTAGAGGTAGCACGCCGGCGCGGGTGGCGGCGGGCGAAAGACATCGCCGCCGCCGCCGGCTGCCGCGGCGGTCGTCGCCTGGTAGAGGGGGGAAGCAAGACCAAGAACCTCGTCGTAGTTGGATTTCTTGGTGATTCCGCCGCTTCTTGCTGGGACCGCTTCGAAGAGCTCGAACTCCGGCGCGGGTGGCGGCGGACGAAAGACATCGCCGCCGTCGCCTTGTACGGGCAGGGGAAGGGGGGTCTGGTGGTGGTGACTGGCGCGGACGGTCGTCGCTCCAGTTTTTTTTCTTGGAGACGAAGACGATGCCATCTTGGGCTGGCCGTTGGGTTCGATCCGGTGATTTGTTGACCGGACACCGGACCGATCGGGTCTCTTCTGCTTTATCTGGACAGGACTAGCGTCCCCGGGGATCTTTCCGTCCGATCCCGGGTCGCCAGCCCGACACGTGTCCACTAATATAGGCTAATCCCGCTTTTGCTACAAAACTCCCGCTTTTTTGCTGCAAATCGTCCCGCTTTTGCTGCATTGCAGCAAAAAACGGTTCGTACACAAAACATGAAAGGAAAAATTCTGCACTCGCCGGAGACCTCACCGGAGACCTCGCCGGAGACGTGGTAGCATAAAGTTTATGCTATTGTAGCAACAGAAAAGTTCTATTGTAGCAAAATCAACTTCACCGGAGACATCGCCGGAGACCTCACCAGAGACCTCGCCGGAGACGTGGTAGCAAAAAGTTTATGCTATTGTAGCAACAGAAAAGTTCTATTGTAGCAAAATCAACTTCGCCGGAGACTCTCGCCGAAGACATCGCCGGAGACCTTCTCCGGCGGCGTGTGCATGCTACGATGCTGCAATATAACAATTTTTTTGCTATTATTGTTATGTGTTTTGCTACAATAGGATAAATTTTTTGCTACGATGTTTCCGACGAGGTCTCCGTCGATGTCGCCGACGAAACCGATTTTGCTACAATAGCACATTTTTTTTGCTATGGGATCTCCGGCGAGGTCTCCGGTGAGGTCCGGCGAGTCCGGTGAGGCCGCCGGCGAAATCGGTCTTTTCTCCGGCGAAATTGATTTTGCTACAATAGCACATCTGTTTTGCTACGGGATCTCCGGTGAGCTCTCCGGTGAGGTCCGGCGAGTCCGGTGAGGTCGCCGGCGAAATCGGTCTTTTCTAATCTATTTTCTGGACGAACCGTTTTTTGCTACATAGGAGCAAAAGCGGGCAATTATTTGCTACACGGTAGCAAAAGCGGGACCTCATCAGGACCGGGTGATCTTTCCCAAAGATCCCCGGATGATTACTATACTTTTCCTTTATCTAGGCATCTAGCCGAGAGATCAGTGCCCCGATCGTTCGGCTCGGTGCTGGGCTGGGCTAGACCGGCAGGGCTGGGCCAGGATGTCTGGGAGCTTTTTTTTTTTTGTTAAGCTAGCAGCACGTCAGAGGTCAATTCTTTGGTGTTCTCACTTCTCAGCTATGTTGATACTTGATAGGGGTAGTGTGCCTTCTTGAGTGCACACAAGGGGTTCTACCATGAAAGGAGTCAAGGAAGTTCTAAAGTCATAAAGAACACGGCCACCCGTGGAGAAGGATGACTGATGCTACCGTGGAGATCAGGATTGCAAGAACATCGCGACCGAGAGGGTCCAAGGCGACGTGCACGGCGATGGAGGAGGTGGTTGGGGAGTGGGGGCGGTGTGTTAACTCACGTTATCGATTACTCGAGTAATTCACGGGATACATAATTACAGTCTAGATTCAGGATTTGAATTACAAGCTATATCTCAGAGAGAGAGAGAGAGACCAAGCTACGGTAGGTCGCAACCACCAACTACTCGCCAGCCTTTTCCTGTTGTCGAGCATTCCTTTTACCAATAGTCTGCCATCGCTTGCCAGCTTATCGTCAGGTCCACGTATCCTTGGGATACCGCGTGCCCTCTTTGTGTTCGCGTCCTTCTCGCTGGGCCACTGCGGGTGGACCCTCTTCGCCAGTAGTACTGCTAACATTCCCCCTTCCTTGGAAGATGGCTTGACCCCAAGCCGAGGAACGAGGAAAACACTGCTTGAGTTCATCCTAATCTTCCCAAGTGGCCAATGCTTCCGACTGGCCAGACCATTGTACCAAATCTTGACAGACAACAACATTGCCACACTGACAAAGACGTTGTTGCAGCACACAGTTGGTACCCGCAAGACATCCAAAGAAGATGGTAGTACGGTTGAACTTGAACGTTACCTCCAATTACATTCTTAAGTTGTGACACGTGCACCACTGGATGAATTTTGCTCGTCGATGGTAGATCTAGATGATAAGCCACTGCACCCACTCGAGAGAATTTTGTATGTGCCATAATATTTAAACAACAACTTGTGATGAGCACGAGGAGCCATCGATGATTGCACATACGGCTCGAGTTTTAGAAACACCAAACCCCCCAACCTGGAAAGTTCACTCAGTTCTCTTCTTACCAGCTTGATGTTTCATTCGGAGACGAATGCACTCCAGATGTTGCAACAATAATTTTCGCATTAATTGACGGTCCTTCAGCCACTCTTGTAAATTTGTTATTGAACATGTATTGTCAGCTGAAATTCCTAGCTATCAAGGTGACCTGCCATACATACTTCAGACGGAGATTTACCTAAAACTGAGTGCATATCGGTGATGTACCAAAATTCCGCCAGCTTGTAATTCAAATCCTGAATTGGACCTGCCATAGCTTGTAATTCAAATCCTGAATCTAGACTGTAATTCAAATCATGGAGGAGGTGGTTGGGGAGTGGGGGGAGGTGTGTTAACCTCACGTTATCGATTACTCGAGTAATTCACGGGATACAGAATTACATCACCCAAAACTGAGACGGGCCGACGAGTGTTCTCGCAAAGTCAATTGGACCGGCTTTCGTGCGGTATAGACTTTGCTTGGTACTCTCGCGCTCCTTGTGGACGCTCTGGGGGCCTATTACTAGGTGTGATGGGGGGATAATAACCCGGTAGGCTCATGAAGAGGGAAGCGTGACCCGCCAGGCAGGAGGCCCGGCCAGGCCAGCTAACCGTCAGCATGGGCCGGGTTATGCCGCTGGGCCAGTAGGTTTGGCGGTAACCCGGTTCACGAAGGAAAGGTTCTAGAAGACCAGAGGCGGTTCAGGACTTGGAGGACACGAAGGCCCGAGGAGCTAGAGTAGGACTCCGAGTCTGGGTAGAACCCGGATTTATCTTGTAAAGCGCCAGGAGACCCGGTCATCTATATAAACCGGTCCCTGAGCCCTAGTGAGGAGAGAACCTTTTACGATCCAAGCTTAGGCGAGAGAATCCTAGAGAGAAACATACGCTACCAAGCGAACCTTGTAACCTAGATCGAGATCGGCTCTGTTGTCGTAGCTGGGTTATCGAGATCGAGATCAATAACAAGATAGCAGGAAGTAGGTCTTTATCTCCAATGGAGAGGCCGAACCTGGGTAAACCCTTTGTCCCTGCAATGCTAAACAATCTCCCAGATACCAGAGTCGTCGTACCCATCAACTCAAGCTACCCAAAGTAGCATCTGCCGTGTTATCTACCCACGACAGTTGGCGCCGTCTGTGGGAACCGCGTCCAAAGGTGTCACCATCATGGGAGAAGCAATGCAAGGAGTGGAGAACTTCGTTTTCGGCGAGATCACCCTCAACTCGCAAGGGGAGCCCATCGTTGATGATTTTGGCTGGGGGCCGGAATCGGATCTACTTGAATCAGGTGATGTTATTCCAATTGCCAAGTTCCATGTTTTTGTTGGTATGGTTGCAATTAGATCTGCTAGTGATGGAGACTATGAATATGTGTCAGGAGCTGCCACAATTGTTCAATCTGATGGAGAGGAATCAGTTGGCACGGCTGAAGTTGAGCTGCCCCTGGACGCGCACGAGGAACGATCGGGAAACCCGGCTCAAATCCCGGGTGATGGGTGGACCATGCAGATTCAGAATCGATCTTGCCCCTGTTTGAAGGCCGGTTCGGATATGAGGCAGAAGAAGAGGATGAAGAGGAGCAAGAGTCCAGCCCAAGCCCGGTTAGGAGGGTGGCAGTTTACACAGCCCCGTCTGCCAACGTGGGAGCCTCACCATCAACTGTCGTGCCACCTGCTTTTACTCCGGGTCAACAGCAGCAACAATTGCCACCAGTACTGGAGTTGGTGGGTCAAAGAGTTGATGGAGACCCGGCTTCGGTGTCAGACGAAAGTGAAGACACGGCGCGTTACAGGAACAGCTTCGGTTTTCTCAATAACCGGGCTCAGGGCGAAGAAAGAAGCAACACGACTGGTGCCCAGGCCTTGTTTAATAATGGCCTGGTCCTAGATCCATCAGCACTCACGAGGTTGGTTACCCCAGAAAACGCGGCGGCCAGAGCTATAGAATTGGATACAGCACGCCGGGCTTTGGAGCAGATGCGCAGAGACACAATGGCAGAGAGGCAAGATATGGAGGTTAGGCGAAAGCAAATAGAGGATGAGGAAAATCGTCTCAATGAGATGATCAGGGCACACCGGAGGAGGCATCAGAGCCGGCTGGCCCACGGAGAGAATGTTATAAATCCAGCGGTATTGTTTAGAACCCCAGAAAATCAACCAATCGATATAACTCAGGTGGCTCCAGTAGCCAAAACAAATGCAGAACCAAATAGAGGAACAAGAGGAGCCGGTGCTGCGACTGTGGCATTGCCGGGTATTCTCGCTGGGGGAGCCAGGGGAAATCCGGGTCTGCCGCCCAGGACACCAAGGTTCCACACGCCGACGGGTCATTTTTCCAATCCAGCAGATAACGTGTATGCCGCAACTTTAGCACTTGACCGTATTCCATTGGGAGACTCGCCAGCAGAGATTGAAGCCCGATGAGCCACTGACATGTTGCGTACCGCAGTGGTTCAGCAAGTTCAGTATTCAAAAGAGAAAAGTGCACTTCATTCCACAACTTATCGTAGTAAGAGTCGCCACGGTGAGAACCCGCCATTGGCTGGGTTTGCCGCGGCACAGCAGCAAAAGCCGCCCAGCAGAACCAGAACCAGAACAATCAGCAGCACCAACCGCCCCTGCGATTTCTGTGGCTCAGCAGATAGTCAATAGATCGCGAGCGGGAAGAAGTGCAGCCAATGCAAACTCGGCAATACCTACAGCTGGAGTAAAACAAGGAGGACCGGGTCCCGCACCAGCAGCGTCTGCAAGCTCGCCGGGGTAACAATAATTTTTTGGCAAGTTCTTCTACCTTAGGCGGGCCAAAGTGTCTTTCAGATGCCATTAGAGCGGAGCCTTTCCCTGAGAAGTTCAAGGAGCCAAGCAAGATTTCCAATTACGAGCCGAGCATGGACCCGGCAAGCTGGTTGAGCAGCTATGAGATGGCAATGTGTATACGCAATGCCACAGAGAATGTTTGTGCAAAGTACATGTATTTGATGATGAGTGATGGTGCAGCGAAGTTGTGGTTCAAGAATCTGCCAGAAAAATCTATCGGTTCCTGGGATGAGTTGAAGGCAGTTTTATCAAGCATTTCCAGGGTACGTGCAAGCGTTTGTTTTCCATTGAAGATCTGGATCATTGTGTACAGAAGAAAGGCGAGTCAGCACGCCACTGGATGGGCCGGGTCACGGAGATCCTTCACTCCTCATCTGGTATTGAGCCCAAGGACGCAATTTCATCGATGGAAAAAAACTTGCAAGTACGCTCCCTTGGTCCAGAAGCTGGGCCGCATGAAGGAGGGACACCGGGTTAAGCCTGTTACTATGGCAGAGTTGATGGATGCATGCAACAGACACGCAGCCACGGACAAGACCCAAGATGATAACGAGAAAGAAAAAGGGAAAGGTACTGCGAATAATGGAGGAAGGAACAACAATGGCCCGGGAAACAATAACAACAACAATCAGAATCAGCACAAGCGTGGGCATCAGGAGGAAACTCAGAGCTAGTGGCAAGCGCAAATGCCGGGTTTCAGAGGCAAAGGATGGACGAAAATTATCAGGAAAACAGAGGTTATCAGGAAAACAGAGGTTACCAGGGAAACAATGGGAATTACAGTGGTGGAAATAGTTATCAAGGATCACGTCCAATGAGCACTGAAGAGGCCTTCAGGATGTTGTGTCCTCGTCATAGTAAGAACGGCAGACCCGCCAATCATTCATTGGCCCAGTGTGTAGATCTGAACAGGTGGAAAAACAATGAAGTTCAGAGAGCTTTGCAAGGAGCAAACAGAGGTGGAGGACCCGGCCCGAGTGCTAACCCGGCTGTGGGGCCTTTAACTGGAGCAAATGCGGTACCTACTGGCAACGCAGGCCCCAGCCAAAATACAGGCAACCAGGGTGGATTCTCGAACCAGCCAAGGCAACTTGGTCAATATCATATATATACTAGTGGCACGACCAAGAGAGAGAGAAAGATAGTCAAAAGGCAGTTAACTCAGTAGTTGCAGGGGTACCAAGGTTGTCGTGGGTAGATAACACGACAGATGCTACTTTGGGGTAGCTTGAGTTGATGGGCAAGGCGACACTAGCGTCTGGGAGATTGTTTAGCATTGCAGGGACAAAGGGTTTACCCAGGTTCGGCCTCTCCATTGGAGATAAAGACCTACTTCCTGCTATCTTGTTATTGATCTCGATCTCGATAACCCGGCTACGACAACAGAGCCGGATCTCGATCTAGGTTACAAGGTTGTGGTGTTTCTCTCTATGGTTCCCTCGCCTAAGCTTGGATCGTAAGTCCTCTCTCAACTAGGGCTCAGGGACCGGTTTATATAGACGACCGGGTCTCCTGGCACTTTACAACACGAACCCGGGGTCAACCCAGACTCGGAATCCTACTCTAGCTCTTCTAGCCTTCGTGTCCTCCAAGTCCGCCTCTGGTCTTCTAGAAACTTCCCTTCCTGAACCGGGTTACCGCCAAAGCCTCTGGCCCAGTAACATAACCCGGCCCATGCTGATGGTTAGCTGGCCTGGCCGGGCCTCCTGCCTGGCGGGTCATGCTTCCCTCTTCATGGGCCTACCGGGTTATTATCCCCCCATCAGTAGCCCCCAGATTAACCTGGTTGCCAGGTTGGCATGCTCTGCTTCTTATTCTCGAATATTGCTTCTTTGAGCAGAGCTGATATCCTGGCCAGCCGGGTTAATCACCTGAAACATAAGATAACACATAACAAATTTAATATTAGAACATGTCTCTTTTCTCCTTTGCTGGGCCAGCCTTTTTGGCGGTTCACGCCGTAACCCGGTCTCTCTTGCCGGGTTCACACACCCGGATTTCACTTTCGACACTTAGAGAAAATTATCGCCCAACTGAAATCCATCCTTATCCATCTTAATCGCGATCTCATCATTTAATACTCCGTAATTATCTCATTCTGTTTGTCGTTGACTTTTAGTCAAAGATCCTTATCTCTTCACTTTTTACCACAACACCCCTAGGGTTTTCACTGCGCCTATAAATAGGAGACCAAGAGACACCACGGTCACTTTTCCCCATCCAGTTCATCTTCTTCCCCGCGCTCACTGTAGCAACCGCGGATCCAATCTCAAATCGAGCTTCCCAATCTCCCGCAAGAAGATCCACAGGTACGATTACTCCACATATCCGTGCTCCGCACTTGATTCCAACTTGAATCTCGTCCAGATTTGCTTTGCATTTCCCTCTCCACGCATCTACATCTAGAACTAGGGTTTCACACCTCCATTGCTGTGCTCAGAGAACCTTGAAGCTCCTCAGCCATGGCGAAGGACAAAGCAAAGGCCGGAGCTCCCCGTGCGGCGAAGAAGCTCGCAAAGAAGCCTCACAGCGCCCACGCCGGTGCATCTGGCTCCGCCGCCCCCGCTGCTACTCAGGTCAACTGGACCAAATCCACGGTGACGACCTTGATGCTTCAGGAATATGTGAACTGCGGCGAGCTCCCTTCGAAGGATGAGATCCAATGGCGCGCTGCTGGAGAAGAAATCCGCCCCAGCCCCAAGGAAGGTGAAGTGGTGGTTTTCCTCGACCACGTTCAGCGCGGCCTTCGCCCCCCGGGTTCCTGTTTTTTCGCCGGGTCTTGAAGTACTACGGCCTTAGGCCTCAAGACATCGCGCCCAACTCCATGCTGAACATCAGTAACTATGTGGTGTTATGTGAAGATTATTTGCAAATGGCTCCAAGCCTCGAGCTGTTCCTCGAGTTCTTCTACTGCAACCCCTCTCGCAAGGATCAAGTACTCCCATATGGAGGAGTTGCAATCCAGCGCCGAAGGGAATGCGATTTCCCGGCTCTTCTCCTAGCCAGCCATCCCAAGGGGTGGCAAAACACGTATTTTTCTGCAATGATACTTCTCCAGAATCTGACGATGCCCGTTACCCGGCTTTCCGGAACTCGGGCTTAACATATGACGCCAAAATGAATAGTTATGCCGATAACGCCGAGCGGGTCAAGCTTGAGCCCACTCTTCGCCGGGCCAGAGCTTTACTCGCCCATGGCCTCAAGGGCACAGATCTGGTCAAGTGCTGGATCGGTTGGTTCATCCAGCCACTCAGCATCAGGACCCGGCTAATTTGCCAGTACACTGGTGAAACCACAGACAACATGCGTTACTCGAGATGACGCTTACTGATGACCAGCTCGTGAAGAATGCCAAGAGATTGCTTGGCGAAAAGAAAGATGCCATTGCACTGAACGGGCTCGCCCCATTTAGTGCCAAGAACAAACCCCCACGGTAAAGCCAACACTCAATCAACTTTGCTTACTTTAACCCGGTAAACTCATCCATAGACTGTTATTCACTGTAACTGCTTTATCTCAGGACTCCAAGTGGTGGAGCGTGGATTTTACCCCAACATCCTCTCCTGACGGGGAGGACACAGAAAGTGAAGACGACGAAGAAGAAGAAGAAGAAGAAGAAGAAGTGAGCTAGACTCCGTAGGCCGGCTCTTCCTCCAGTTGATTAACAACGAAGTCCCCAACAAGGACACCTCTACTGATAACCCGGCAAATTTTATTCCAGGCCCCACTGACCCGGCTTCTGATATAGCGCCGGGTCCTCAAGCTACTGCAGCTCCTACTCAGAAGAGGACCCGGGCCACCATTGCCAAGGTACCACACTCTTTTCTCAATCTTCATGATGAACTCATCTCAAACTTAAGCACAATCACAGGAAAAGGAGGCTGAGAAGGAGGCTGAGGCGAACAAGAGACGCCGAACCCGGTCTTCTACAAGCCAAGCTTCCCTGAGCCCAGGTATCCCTCAACGCTCTTTATCAAGATGGGCCAAATCCATCCAGAAGACGCCCAGCAAACAGTTCCCTTTAGCTGGCAAGATCCGGATTCCTAAACCATCTCGTTTGTCAGATTTTTCCTCGGATGGTGTTAGCACACCCGAGGATTTCCAGATCAACGCCGGGTTAGAAATATTTCACACATCTTTTCCATATCTTTATACTTCACTGTCCCATTCTTGTTTAACTAAGACATTATCTTGTTCCAGTGCCAGAGCTTTTATGGATGAAGACCCGGAATCTCCTCCCGCGGCGTCTCCTCCTCCAGCAACCACAGAGCCTTCTCCTATGGAGGCACATATTGAAGAACCAGAGGACAAAGACGAGCCAAGGGAGCAAGCAACCCCCGCGGCTTCTCCAAAAAATACTGTTGACCCGGTGCCAGAATCCTCCCCAGCTGCTCACTCGCCCGGGTTAGGCTCTGGGACTAAAGAAGACGAAGTGCAGGTTACTGGGACCCGGCACGTTCCAGTACAAAATGCGCCTGAGACTCTTGCCAAGGTGCCAGCCCCAGATGCTGACCCGGCAACTCCTGCCAAGAACAAGAACCCGGCTTCCTCCTCAAATTCACCGGCTCTGGACACCATGTCCGTTCCAGCACTTTGCGATGAATATTTTTCTCGCCTTGCTCAACACAAGACCCTAGAGACAGAACTGGTTGCCCTAATTCAAAAATGATATCAGGTACCTTTTTTAACTTCTTGCCTGTATATTTTCTTGCATAACTATACCCTAAGTAGCCCCCAAGCTCTAAGTTCATCACTTGTGATGAGCTTGGTGCTTACAATATGCATTCCTTAGGTAAAAACTTCAAACCTGTAGCCCCCAAGTGCCGGGTTGTCTGTTTACAGCAACCTGGGACTAAAAAACTGCCATCATTTAAAAACTTGCCCACTTTCACATCGAAACTTTGAACACAGTAGCCCCCAAGTGCCGGGTTGTGTGCCTGCAGCAACCTGGGACTTTTTATTACGTTGAACAATTGAACTTCAAACTGAGTAGCCCCCAAGTGCCGGGTTAGCTGTCCACAGCTACCTGGGACTTACAGTTAGAAATTTTTCAGACTTTTTGCGCATGTAGCCCCCAAGTGCCGGGTTGCACGCCTGGGGCGACCTGGGACTAACATAACTTTTTGCATTTTAACAGGAAGACCATGCCAAGGCCCAGGCTGAGATCACCCGGCTCACTGACGCTGCCAAAACTGAATCTGAGACCCGGGCTGATCACTCAGCTCAACTCCAGGCCTTGGAAGAAAAGATTACTGCCCAGACGCAAGAAAACTCCGATCTGAAGAAAGACATGCAGGAGAACGAGGAGAACTTCCAGGAGCAACAGGAGACCCTGCAGAAGCAGCTGGATGAAACCAACAACGAGCTGACCCGGCTATAAAGAATGATCACCTCAATGGTTGAATCTTTAGTGGGTAAGCACTACTCCCTTGAATTTCACCCTAAACTGATCAAACAGACCCGGTTTTTGAAATTTCACTGCTACACTTTTTCTTACACAGGCCCTCGTGATGGTAACCTCCGCAAAACCGCTGCAGAGAAGATCAAATGCATGTACACGCTGACCCGTCAGCTGTACTTTGGCAGCTGCGAGGTCATCAAAGCCGCTAGGCTCTGGGAGAACCCGCCAAGCAAGTACACTGAAGTCCTTGGGCATCTGTCAACAATGCCGCAATGGATCCATCTGCTCAAGAGATCAGCTTGCAGGGCCGGGGTGATGCGAGGTCTTGCCTTGGCAAAGGCCTACCATCCCCAGCTAAACCCGGCTCCACTGAAGAAGGGCTTTCCTCAGTTTGACACTGATGGCAAGGAGTTCGATAAAAAGTGCTACGCCCAGGTTGTGAAGCAAACCCGGCACGTTGCCACTGTAATTGCCAGCAAGATGAAGCTCACCACTTTGCAGCTTGGGTACACTGAAAATGATGAAGAGATCATGGATGACGAGCCACAACGCGTCGATCTCCTCCAAAGCTATAAGGATTCCATTGATCCGTCAAAAATGCTCCTGGTACCTCCACTGCTCCCAGCTCCTCTACGCCAGTTATTCCTCCTCCATCACGGGCGATAGCTGAAGAAGATGATGAAAACTTCTTCCAGCCACTTCGAAAAGTCACCCGGCGCAAGACCAAGGCCAAAGAAACCGACGAGACCAAGGAGCCAGAGGCTAACCCGGCGGCGGCCGAAGAAGAAGACCCGGCAAAGACCGACGAAGAACAACCAACCGGCTCTCCTCCCCGTGACCGGCTCCTGAAGCCAAAGCTTGAAAACTTACGCAGATGCTGTTATCTCTGCAAGAAAACAATCTTTATTCGGCCCTTTGGGCGTTTATTGTAATAACTTTTGCACTGTCTGCACTATGCCTGTGATGGTGCGCCTATGCACCTGATGAAACTTTTTATGCTACTCTCAAACTTTTGCTATGAAATATGCCTCTTCTGTGGTTTTGATGACCCTTTTGATTTCTTTAACTGTGAACCGGCTTTCGCATGGATACCCTGTCGCTACTTCTCTGAGAAAAACAGGGTCGAACCAAGTCCCAATGGGCTTCATGGTTGATTGAATTTCCAGGTGAGCAATCAGGCCATAAAATTGCGAGTCACATCAGCTCAACAGCAAGATAACCAAGAATAAACTAGTGGCATAAAGCCGGGTCTTGGGATTGCAGCTGCAAACTATTGTAGTAGGAGCCCCCAAGACCTGGATCAATGTTTATAAAGTACTCCCTCCATCCCAAAATACAAGGCGCCCTTTAATTTCGCTGGTCAACATCGTCTAACTTTGACCATGATTTGTACTTATAATATGACCATAAAATTCTTATAGAAATATATGGAATAAAAGAATTGTGCAAGACAAATCCAACGGTACGATTTATGCATTCTAGATCCACATAATTTATTATATATTAACGGTCAAAGTTGAACACCGAAGACCAGCACAAAAATAGTGCGTCTTATATTTTGAAACGGAGGGAGTAATGGCTTAATTATGCAACATTACCCCATTGATCCTCATACTGGTGGGACACGCTCTCTGGGCGTCCTCAAAGATAACTATGCACTTATTCTCATGACAAAAACATAAACAACTAAAACGTAAACTTCACCTTCATACCTCTGAATCCAAAGTTATGGATACTGTAACGAAAACTGCACAGCCGGGTCACGAAACATCGAGACCCGGATGACCGTAAAAAGCCGGGTCTTGGGCGACCCCCAAGGACAAGCCCCCAAGACCAAACTTAACATAGAACTATGCAACACTACTATCAAACATCAAAAAAGAAACGAAAAGAACACAAATTTCTGTTCAACCTTCACTTTATTGATAGAAAAGGTTAGGTCAGCAAGCCGCCTCATTAAAAACCTTCCAGTCCCCTTAGGTACCCTGGTAAGGAAAAGAGCGCGTCTGAAACCTGCTGCCTGTTACATCGTGTTTTACATCTCATATCTCTTTCTCATGCTAAGTATAATATGGGCGCAGCTGCGCAATATTCCATGGCCTCTCACGCTCTTCCAATGAAAAGGTAGAGTGCGATGTGTCATTAACAGACTCGGACTTTTCTCTTGCATCCACCAAATAATATGAACCATTGTTCAATTTCTTGCTTATGATGAAGGGCCCTTCCCAAGGGGGAGATAACTTGTGCATCCCTTCTCTGGATTGCACCCATCGCAGCACTAAATCTCCCTCCTGGAAAGTGCGAGTTTTAACCCGGCGACTATGATACCGCCTCAAATCTTGCTGATATACTGCTGATCTCTCCAGTGCTTGTTCTCTATTCTCCTCAAGCAGGTCCACAGAATCCTGCCGGGTCTGCTCATTTTCTGTTTCAACATAAGCCGCCACGCGAGGCGAGTCATGAATTATATCACTTGGCAAAACTGCCTCTGCCCCATACACCATAAAGAAAGGGGTCATCTTTGTGGATCTGTTTGGTGTTGTGTTGATTCCCCAAACTACTGATGGCAACTCCTCAACCCACGCTCCAGCGCTCTGAGACACGGACCCGGAGACGTGGTTTCAAACCTCGAAGCAACTCCTGATTTGCTCGTTCTACTTGTCCATTGGCCTGTGGATGAGCAACTGAAGCAACATCTAAACGTATACCCTGATTTCCACAAAACTTTGCCATCTCACCAAGGGACATGTTAGTACCATTATCTGTGATGATACTATGAGGATACCCAAACCTGTGTATGATCTGCTTCAAAAACTTGACTGCTGTAGCTGCTTCACAATTAGTAACAGGCATCACCTCAACCCACTTTGTAAACTTATCAATGGCAACCAAGAGGTGGGTTTTCTTGCAAGGAGACATGCTAAAAGGACCCACCATATCAAGCCCCCAAACTGCAAAGGGCCAAGTCAAGGGTATTGTTCGCAACTCCTGAGCCGGCACATGAATTTGCCTTGCATATCTTTGGCAACCATCACATCTACTCACCAAGCGCTCTGCATCTGCCTGAGCTGTGAGCCAGAAGAAGCCGTGTCTGAAAGCTTTTGCTACTAAAGACCTTGTTGAAGCATGATGACCACAATCTCCCTCATGAATCTCTTTCAAAATTTGCCGGCCTCCTTTCCAGACACACATCTCTGAAATACTCCAGAAACACTTCTCTTATATAACTCGCCATCAATAACTACGTAGGCCTTAGCCCGGCGCACAATTTGCCGGGATATAACTTCCTGCTCTGGCAGCTCTCCACGCAAAAGATACGCCAAATAAGGTTCTGTCCACTCTGGAATTTCATGAGTTGCTGCTACCAATTGCGAATCCGGGTCTTCCTGACCCGCCAGTTCCTCTACGCCCTGAGGCTTGACTGATGGAGTCCATAGCTCGTCCAAGAAAACGTTAGGTGGAACCGGCTCTCTGCGTGAGCCGAGTCTTGACAAAGCATCTGCAGCATCATTTTTCCTGCGGTCAATATGATCCACCTGATAGCCTGAGAAAAACCCGGCTACCCTGTCCACCTCTCTCCTGTAAGCCGCCATTGTCGCATCTTTTCTATCCCATGTTCCTGAAACTTGCTGTGCCACAAGATCTGAATCCCCATAACAATTAATATGCTTGATGCTCATCTCCTTTGCCATACGCAAACCATGTAACAAGGCCTCATATTCTGCCACATTGTTAGAGCAATCAAAGTGAATTTGCAAAACATAGCTCAGCTTATCACCCTTGGGAGAAGTTAACACAACTCCAGCTCCTGAACCTTGTGCTTGCTTAGACCCGTCAAAGTGCATAACCCAAGGCTTGAGACCCGGCGCAAGAGGTGGTGCACTCAACTGTGTCCAATCATTAAGAAAATCCGCCAATGCCTGCGATTTGATAGCTGTACGAGGCACATAGTCAATGTGGTAAGGCCCCATCTCTATTGCCCACTTGGCAATTCTTCCTGTAGCTTCTGAATTCCTGATAATATCTGCTAAGGGTATTGAACTCACCACTGTGATTGGATGCTCCTGAAAATATGGTTTCAACTTTCTACTTGCCATGAAAACACCAAATACTAGCTTCTGCCAATGCGGATAGCGCTGCTTTGCTTCTGATAACACCTCACTAACATAATAACCGGCCTCTGAACCGGGTTTTCCTTGCCTTCCTCCTTACGCTCGACCACCACCACAGCACTCACAGCCTGAGGCCCGGCAGCGACGTATAACAGCATGGGTTCCTTGGGACCCGGGGCCGCCAGAACTGGCGCTTTGATAATTGTTTCTTCAGAGCTTCAAATGCCTCGTCTGCTTCCTGATTCCACACAAAATTGTCTGTTTTCTTGAGTAACTTGTACAAAGGTATTGCTTTTTCTCCGAGCCGGGATATAAACCGGCTTAGCGCAGCCACACATCCTGTCAACTTCTGAACATCTGCCAATTCCTCAGGTTTTTTCAAACTCTGGATGGCTCTGATTTTTTCCGGGTTTGCCTCAATTCCACGCTCTGACACAATGAAACCGAGCAATTTTCCTGCTGGAACTCCAAACACGCACTTTGTAGGATTGAGCTTCATCTTGTACTTCCTCAAATTTTTGAATGTTTCTGTAAGGTCACTGATAAATGACC
This sequence comes from Poa pratensis, assembly GCA_947311845.1. NCBI lineage: Eukaryota > Viridiplantae > Streptophyta > Magnoliopsida > Poales > Poaceae > Poa > Poa pratensis. The sequence continues at coordinate 26,007,576 of CAMZMU010000089.1, forward strand.
CGGCTTTTTCTGACTTGATCACCACATCATCCACATAAGCATGCACATTGCGCCCAATCTGATCATGAAAACAATTTTGAATGCACCTCTGATAAGTTGCTCCTGCGTTCTTCAACCCAAAAGTCATGGTCTTGTAACAAAAAGCACCAAAGGGGTGATGAACGATGTCTTTTCCCAATCCTGCCTGTTAAGCTTGATCTGATGATAACCTGAATATGCGTCCAGAAAACACAAGAGCTCGCTGCCTGCCACTGCGTCAACAATTTGGTCGATGCGCGGCAGTGCGAACGGGTCTTTTGGACAATGCTTGTTGAGACTTGTAAAATCAATACACATCCTCCACTCATTATTTTTCTTCAGAACCAAAACCGGGTTAGCCAACCACTCTGGGTGGAAAACCTCCATGATAAAGCCGGCTTCCAATAACCGGGCTATCTCCTCTCCTATAGCTTTTCTTCTCTCTGCGTTCATTTTTCTCAAACCTTGTTTCACCGGCCTTGCCTTTGGATCAACATGTAAACGGTGCTCAGCGAGTTCAGTCGGAATGCCTGGCATGTCACTAGGTGTCCACGCAAAAACATCCCGATTCTCACGGATGAACTCGATGAGCGCGCTTTCCTATTTATCAGTTAGGCTGGTCCCTATGGCGAACTGCTTGGAGGAATCCCCAGGCACAAAATCCACCATCTTAGTATCCTTTGCTGCTTTAAACTTTGCCCTGTCATCTTCTGTTGTTGGTTTTTTGAGCGCTTGTTGTCCTGCGGGTCAAGATTAGACCTGTAAGCTTTCAACTCCTCTCTAGCACAAGTTCGCTCTGCCAGGGCTGCATCTCCCTCGTCACATTCTGCTGCAATTTCTCTGTTACCATGAACAGTGATGATCCCCTTGGGACCCGGCATCTTCAACTGCAAGTACACATAACACGGCCTCGCCATGAACTTGGCAAAGCCGGCCTTCCAAACAACGCATGATAAGGACTTGGAAATTTCACCACCTCAAAGGTGAGCCACTCTGATCTGAAGTTATGGATAGACTCGCCAAAAGCAACCTCTAATGAAATTTTTCCCTCAGGTGTAGCAGACTTCCCAGGAACTATACCATGAAATATTGTTGACGTTTTCTGCAACTGTGACTCCTTCAGACCCATACGCATAAATGTTTCCCAGTACAAGATATTAATGCTACTGCCACCGTCCATCAAAACCTTCTTTAACTCAAAGCCATGAACTTGAGGAGCCACAACTAACGCAAGCAGACCCGGGTGCTCCACCACATCCGGGTGATCTGCTCTGCTCCAAGTAATAGTATGCTCTGACCATCTCAAATACCTTGGTACCCCTACAGCCACTGAATTAACTGCCCTTTTGACTATCTTTTTCTCTCTTGGTCGTGCCACTGGTATATATATGATATTGGCCAAGTTGCCTCGGCTGGTTCGAGAATCCACCCTGATTACCTGTATTTTGGCCGGGTCCTGTATTTCCAGTTGGTACCGCGTTTGCTCCAGTTAGAGGCCCCGCAGCCGGGTTAGCACTCGGGCCGGGTCCTCCACTCCTGTTTGCTCCTTGCAGAGCTCTCTGAATCTCATTGTTTTTCCACCTGTTCAAATCACACACTGGGCCAATGAATGATTGGCGGGTCTGCCGTTCTTGCTATGACGAGGACACGGCATCCTGAAGGCCTCTTCAGTGCTCATTGGGCGTGTTCCTTGATAACTATTTCCACCACCATAACTCCCATTATTTCCCTGATAACCTCTGTTTTCCTGATAACCTCTGTTTTCCTGATAATTCCCATCCATCCTTTGCCTCTGAAACCCGGCATTTGCATTTGCAACTAGCTCTGAGTTTCCTTCCTGATGCCCACGCTTGTGCTGGTTCTGATTGTTGTTGTTATTGTTTCCCGGGCCATTGTTCTTTCCTCCATTGTTCGCAGCACCTTTCCCTTTTTCTTCCTCACTATCATCCTGGGTTTTGTCCGTGGCTGCATGTCTGTTGCACGCATCCATCAACTCTGCCATAGTAACGGGCTTAACCCGGTGTCCTTCCTTCATGCGCCCAGCTTCTGGACCAAGGGAGCGTACTTGCAAGTTTTCTCCATCGATGAAATTGCATCCTTGGGCTCGATACCTGATGAAGAGTGCAGGATCTCCGTGACCCGGCCCATCCAGTGACGAGCTGACTCGCCCTTCCTCTGTACGCAACGATCAAGATCTTCAATGGAAAATAAACGCTTGCACGTGCCCTGAAAGTGCTTGATGAAAATTGTTTTCAACTCATCCCAAGAATTGATAGATTTTCTGGCAGATTCTTGAACCACAACTTTGCTGCACCATCACTCATCATCAAATACATATACTTTGCACAAACGTTCTCTGTGGCATTGCGTATACACATCGCCATCTCATAGCTGCTCAACCAACTCGCCGGGTCTGTGCTCGGCTCATAATTGGCAATCTTGCTTGGCTCCTTGAACTTCTCAGGGAAAGGCTCTGCTCTAATGGCATCTGAAAGACACTTGGGACCCGCCAAAGTGGAAGAACTTGCTAAAAGATTAATGTTACCCGGCGAGCTTGCAGATGCTGCTGGCACGGGACCCGGTCCTCCTTGTGGTGCTCCAGGCAGGTACTGCCGGGTTTGCATTAGCTGCACTTCTTCCTGCTCGCGATCTATTGACTATCTGCTGAGCCACAGAAATTGCAGGGGCGGGTTGATACTGCTGATTATTCTGGTTCTGGTTCTGCTGGGGCGGGTTTTGCTGCTGTGCCGCGGCAAACCCGGCCAATGGCGGGTTTCCCCCATGGCGACTCTTGCTACGATATGTTGTGGAGTGAAGCGCGCTTTTCTCTTTTGAATACTGAACTTGCTGAGCAACCGCAGTGCGTAACATGTCAATGGCACGCCGAGCTTCAACCTCTGCTGGCGAGTCTCCTAATGGAATACGATCAAGTGCTAAAGTTGCGGCATACGTTATCTGCTGGATTGGAATAGTGACCCGCCGGCGTATGAAACCTTGGTGTCCTGGGCGGCAGACCCGGATTTCCCCTGGCTCCCCCAGCGAGAAGACCCGGCGCCGCTGCAACTGCAACCCAGCTGCTCCTGTTCCTCTGTCTGGTTCTACATTTGCTCTAACAACTGGAGCCACCTGGGTTACACCAACTGGTTGATCTTCTGGGGTCCTAAACAATACTGCTGGATTTATGGCGTTTTCTCCAGGCCAGCCGGCTCTGGTGCCTCCTCCGGTGTGCCCTGGTCATCTCATTGAGACGATTTTCCTCATCCTCTAATTGCTTTCGCCTAACCTCCATATCTTCTTTTCTGCCATTGTGTCTCTGCGCACCTGCTCCAAGGCCCGGCGTGCTGTATCCAATTCTATAGCTCTGCTGCCGTTTCTCTGGAGTAACAATCCTCGTAAGTGCTGTTGGATCTAGGACCAGGCCATTGTTAAACATGGCCCGGGCCCCAGTTGCATTGTTTCTTTCCTCACCCTGAGCTCGGTTATTGAGAAAACCGAAGCTATTCCTGTAACGCGCCGTGTTTTCACTTTCCTCTGATACCGAAGCCGGGTCTCCATCAACCCTTTGACCCGCCAGCTCCAACACTGGTGGCAATTGCTGCTGCTGACCCGGAGTAAAAGCTGGTGGCACGACCGTTGACGGTGATGCCCCCGCGTTGATCGAAGGAGCGGTGTAAACCGCCACCCTCCTAACCGGGCTTGGAACGGACTCTTGCTCCTCTTCGTCCTCTTCTTCTACTCCATATCCGAACCGGCCTTCGAACAAGGGCAGGATCGATTCTGAATCTGCATAGTCCACCACATCACCCGGGATTGGAGCCGGGTTTCCCGATCTTTCCTCGTGCACGTCCAGGGGCAGCTCATCTTCAGCCGTACCAACTGATTCTTCTCCATCAGATTGAACAATTGTGGCAGCTCCTGACACAGATTCATAGTCTCCATCACTAGCAGATCTAGTTGCAATCATACCAACAAAAACGTTAAACTTGCCAATTGGAATAACATCACCTGATTCAAGTAGATCTGATTCCGGCCCCCAGCCAAAATCATCAACGATGGGCTCTCCTTGCGAATTGAGGGTGATCTCGCCGAAAACATAGTTCTCTACTCCTTGCCTTGCTTCTCCCATGATGGTGACACCTTTGGACGCGATTCCCACAGACGGCGCCAACTGTCGTGGGGTAGATAACACGGCAGATGCTACTTTGGGGTAGCTTGAGTTGATGGGCAAGGCGACACTAGCGTCTGGGAGATTGTTTAGCATTGCAGGGACAAAGGTTTACCCAGGTTCGGCCTCTCCATTGGAGATAAAGACCTACTTCCTGCTATCTTGTTATTGATCTCGATCTCGATAACCCGGCTACGACAACAGAGCCGGATCTCGATCTAGGTTACAAGGTTGTGGTGTTTCTCTCTATGGTTCTCTCGCCTAAGCTTGGATCGTAAAGTTCTCTCAACTAGGGCTCAGGGACCGGTTTATATAGACGACCGGGTCTCCTGGCACTTTACAATACGAACCCGGGCTCTACCCAGACTCGGAATCCTACTCTAGCTCTTCTAGCCTTCGTGTCCTCCAAGTCCTGAACCGCCTCTGGTCTTCTAGAAACTTCCCTTCCTGAACCGGGTTACCGCCAAAGCCTCTGGCCCAACAACATAACCCAGCCCATGATGATGGTTAGCTGGCCTGGCCGGGCCTCCTGCCTAGCGGGTCATGCTTCCCTCTTCATGGGCCTACCGGGTTATTATCCCCCCATCAAAGGTATTTAAGATGGTCGGAGCATACTATTACGTGGAGTAGAGCAGATCACCCGGGTGTGGTGGAACACCCGGGTCTGCTTGCTTTAGTTGTGGCTCCTCAAGTTCATGGCTTTGAGTTAAAGAATGTTTTGATGGATGGTGGTAGTAGCATTAATATCTTGTATTGGGAGACATTTATACGCATGGGTCTGAAGGAATCACAGCTACAGAAAACGTCAACAGTGTTTCATGGCATAGTTCCTGGGAAGTCAGCTACACCAGAGGGAAAAATTTCATTAGAGGTCGCTTTTGGCGAGTCTATCCATAACTTTAGGTCAGAGTGGCTCACTTTTGAGGTGGTGAAATTTCCAAGTCCTTATCACGCGTTGTTCGGAAGGCCGGCTTACGCCAAGTTTATGGCAAGGCCGTGTTATGTGTACTTACAGTTGAAGATACCGGGTCCCAAGGGGATCATCACAGTCCATGGTAACAGAGAAATTGCGGCAGAATGTGACGAGGGAGATGCAGCCCTGGCAGAGCAAACTTGTGCTAGAGAGGAGTTGAAAGCTTACAGGTCTAATCTTGACCCGCAGGACAACAAGGCACTCAAAAAACCAACAACAGAAGATGACAGGGCAAAGTTTAAAGCAGCAAAAGATACCAAGATGGTGGATTTTGTGCCTGGGGATTCCTCCAAGCAGTTCGCCATAGGGACCAGCCTAACTGACAAATAGGAAAGCGCGCTCATCGAGTTCATCCGTGAGAATCGGGATGTTTTTGCATGGACACCTAGTGACATGCCAGGCATTCCGACTGAACTCGCTGAGCACCGTTTACATGTTGATCCTAAGGCAAGGCCGGTAAAACAAGGTTTGAGAAAAATGAATGCAGAGAGAAGAAAAGCTATAGGAGAGGAGATAGCCCGGCTATTGGAAGCCGGCTTTATCATGGAGGTTTTTCACCCAGAGTGGTTGGCTAACCCGGTTTTGGTTCTGAAGAAAAATAATGAGTGGAGGATGTGCATCGATTTTACAAGTCTCAATAAGCATTGTCCCAAGGACCCGTTTGCACTGCCGCGCATCGATCAAATCGTTGACGCAGTTGCAGGCAGCGAGCTCTTGTGTTTTCTGGACGCATATTCAGGTTATCATCAGATCAAGCTTAATAGGCAGGATTGGGAAAAGACATCGTTCATCACCCCTTTGGTGCTTTTTGTTACAAGACCATGACTTTTGGGTTGAAGAACGCAGGAGCAACTTATCAGAGGTGTATCCAAAACTGTTTTCACGATCAGATTGGACGCAATGTGCATGCTTATGTGGATGATGTGGTGATCAAGTCAGAAAAAGCCGGGTCATTTATTGGTGACCTTACAGAAACATTCAAAAATTTGAGGAAGTACAAGATGAAGCTCAATCCTACAAAGTGCGTGTTTGGAGTTCCAGCGGGAAAATTGCTCGGTTTCATTGTGTCAGAGCGCGGAATTGAGGCAAACCCGGAAAAAATCAGAGCCATCCAAAGTTTGAAAAAACCAGAGGAATTGGCAGATGTTCAGAAGTTGACAGGCTGTGTGGCTGCGCTAAGCCGGTTTATATCCCGGCTCGGAGAGAAAGCAATCCCTTTGTATAAGTTACTGAAGAAAACAGACAACTTTGTGTGGAATCAGGAAGCAGATGAGGCATTTGAAGCTCTGAAGAAACAGTTATCAGAAGCGCCAGTTCTGGCGGCCCCGGGTCCAAGGAACCCATGTTGTTATACGTCGCTGCCGGGCCTCAGGCTGTGAGTGCTGTGGTGGTGGTCGAGCGTAAGGAGGAAGGCAAAGAAAACCCGGTTCAGAGGCCGGTCTATTATGTCAGTGAGGTGTTGTCAGAAGCCAAGCAACGCTATCCACACTGGCAGAAACTAGTGTTTGGTGTTTTCATGGCAAGTAGAAAGTTGAAACCGTATTTTCAGGAGCATCCAATCACAGTGGTCAGTTCAATACCCTTAGCAGATATCATCAGAAATTCAGAAGCTACAGGAAGAATTGCCAAGTGGGCAATAGAGATGGGGCCGTACCACATTGATTATGTGCCTCGCACAGCTATCAAGTCTCAAGCATTGGCTGATTTTCTTAATGATTGGACACAGTTGAGTGCACCCCCCTTACCCCGAGTCTCAAGCCTTGGGTCATGCACTTTGACGGGTCTAAGCAAGCACAAGGTTCAGGAGCTGGAGTTGTGTTAACTTCTCCCAAGGTGATAAGTTGAGCTATGTTTTGCAGATTCACTTTGATTGTTCTAACAATGTGGCAGAATATGAGGCCTTGTTGCATGGTTTGCGTATGGCAAAGGAGATGAACATCAAGCATATCTATGGGGATTCAGATCTTGTGGCACAGCAAGTTTCAGGAACATGGGATAGAAAGGATGCAACAATGGCGGCTTACAGAAGAGAGGTGGACAGGGTAGCCGGGTTTTTCTCAGGCTATCAGGTGGATCATATTGATCGCAGGAAAAATGATGCTGCAGATGCTTTATCAAGACTCGGCTCACGCAGAGAGCCGGTTCCACCTAATGTTTTCTTGGACGAGCTATGGACTCCATCAGTTAAGCTCAGGACGTGGAGAGCTTGCGACTCAGGAAGACCCGGATTCGCAGTTAGTAGCAGCAACTCATGAAATTCCAGAGTGGACAGAACCTTACTTGGCATCTTTTGCGTGGAGAGCTGCCAGAGCAGGAAGTTATATCCCGGCAAATTGTGCGCCGGGCTAAGGCTTACGTGGTTATTGATGGCGAGTTATATAAGAGAAGTGTCTCCGGAGTGTTTCAGAGATGTGTGTCTGGAAAGGAAGGCCGGCAAATTCTGAAAGAGATTCATGAGGGAGATTGTGGTCATCATGCTTCAACAAGGTCTTTAGTAGCAAAAGCTTTCAGACACGGTTTCTTTTGGCTCACAGCCCAGGCAGATGCAGAGCGCCTGGTAAGCAGATGTGATGGTTGCCAGAGATACGCAAGGCAAATTCATGTGCCGGCTCAGGAGTTGCGAACAATACCTTTGACTTGGCCTTTTGCAGTTTGGGGGCTTGATATGGTGGGTCCTTTTAGCATGTCTCCTTGCAAGAAAACCCACCTCTTGGTTGCCATTGACAAGTTTACAAAGTGGGTTGAGGTGATGCCTGTTACAAATTGTGAAGCAGCTACAGCAGTCAAGTTTTTGAAGCAGATCATACACAGGTTTGGGTATCCTCATAGTATCATCACAGACAATGGCACTAACATGTCCCTTGGTGAGATGGCAAAGTTCTGTGGAAACCATGGTATACGTTTAGACGTTGCTTCAGTTGCTCATCCGCAGGCCAATGGACAAGTAGAACGAGCAAATCAGGAGTTGCTTCGAGGTTTGAAACCACGTCTCCGGGTCCCGTGCATCAGAGCCGCCGGAGCGTGGGTTGAGGAGTTGCCATCAGTAGTTTGGGGAATCAACACAACACCAAACAGATCCACCAAGATGACCCCTTTCTTTATGGTGTATGGGGCAGAGGCAGTTTTGCCAAGTGATATAATTCATGACTCGCCTCGCGTGGCGGCTTACGTTGAAACAGAAAACGAGCAGACCCGGCAGGATTCTGTGGACCTGCTAGAGGAGAACAGAGAACAAGCATTGGAGAGATCAGCAATATATCAGCAAGATTTGAGGCGGTATCACAGTCGCCGGGTTAAAACTCGCACTTTCCAGGAGGGAGATTTAGTGCTGCGATGGACGCAATCCAAGGAAGGGATGCACAAGTTATCTCCTCCTTGGGAAGGGCCCTTCATCATAAGCAAGAAATTGAACAATGGTTCATATTATTTGGTGGATGCTAGAGAAAAGTCCGAGTCTGTAAATGACACAGCGCACTCTACCTTTTCATTAGAAGAGCGTGAGCGGCCATGGAACATTGCCCAGCTGCGCCCATACATACTTAGCATGAGAAAGAGATATGAGATGTAATACACGATGTAACAGGCAGCAGGTTTCAGACGCGCTCTTTTCCTTACCAGGGTACCTAAGGGGGCTGGAAGGTTTTTAATGAGGCGGCTTGCTGACCTAACCTTTTCTATCAATAATAAAGTAAAGGTTGAACAGAAATTTCTCTTGTTTCAGTCTCAGTTTATATTGGCAAGCCGATTATTTTCTTCGTTTACATGTATGCCGTAGCAGTTTTTTGTTCAGCTTGGTCTTGGGGGCTGGTCATTGAGGTGGCAAAGTTTTTCCCCAAGACCCGGCTCATACGATTATCCGGGTCTCGAAATTTTTGTGACCCGGTAAGAGCAGTTTTTAGCTTTAGTATTTTGGATTCAGTAGCATGCATGTTTAGTTTAAATATAGTTGTTTATGTTTTCTGTCATAGAACAAGTGTTATAGTTGCTTTTTATCTTTGAGGACGCCCAGAGAGCGCGTCCCACCAGTATGTGGATCAATGGGGTAATGTTGCATAGTTAAGCCATTACTTTATAAACATTGATCCAGGTCTTGGGGGCTCTTACTTGAATAGTTTGCAGCTGCAATCCCAAGACCCGGCTTTTATGCCACTAGTTTATTCTTGGTTATCTTGTTGAGCTGATGTGACTCGCAATTATATGGCCTGATTGCTCACCTGGAAATTCAATCAACCATGAGGCCCATTGGGACTTGGTTCGACCCTGTTTTTCTCAGCGAAGTTGCGACAGGGTATCCATGCGAAAGCCGGCTCACAGTTAAAGAAATCAAAAGGGTCATCAAAACCATAGACAGACAAGTATTTGGACACAAAAGCTTTCACATGGTTCAATAAAGGTTTTAACAGTGCGTACGCACATCATCGCAGGCATAGTATCAAAAGAGCTAAGTTATTACATTAATTGCCCCAAGGGCCGAATAAAGATTTTTTTTTTGCAACGGCGCAGCGTCCGCATAAGTTTTTCATGCACCGGCCTCAGGCGCCGGGTTAGTAGAAGCAGTTGTGGCAGGGATGTCATCCTTGGCGCTCGCGGGTTATCTTCGTTGCTTCTGCTTCCGTAGCCCGGGTCTTGGGGGCTCATCTCCGCGCCAGGTAACAAGGTGAAGAGGTTGGAAATAACCTTCATCTTCATCTTCCACTGCAGCTCGCGAGGGTGGAGGCACGGTTGGAGTAGATGAGCTTGGGGCAGTAGATGCACTGGGAGCAGATTTATCCGCAGCGATGGAGTCCTTGTAGCTTTGCAGAAGATCAATACGTTGTGGTTCATCGTCAATGACCTCTTCATTGGCTTTATTGTAGCCATACTGCAGCGTGTTGAGCTTCAAGTTGTTGGCAATTTCTGTGGCTACGTACCGGGTCTGCTTCGCAACCCGGCTGTAGGATTTTTTATCAAACTTGCTGCCATCAGCATTGTACTGGGGAAAGCCTGAAGCAAGTGGAGCTGGGTCTAGGTTGGGGTGGTAGGCCTTTGCCAAAGCAAGACCGCGCATCACCCCGGCTCTGCAAGCAGACCTCTTCAACAGGTGGATCCAGCCTGGCATAGTTGATAAGTGTCCAAGCACTTCAGTATACGTGCTTGGCGGGTTCTCCCAGTTCCTGGCTGCTTTGATGACTTCACAGCTTCCAAAGTATAGTTGGCGCACCAGTGAGTACATACATTTGATCTTCTCAGTAGCAGTCTTGCGCATGTTGCCATCGCGTGGACCTGAGTGGAAACGCACAGCAAAAAGTGAGGATTCGATTCCGGGTTTGAAGTGTGCTAGTTTTACCAGCTTAGAGAGTTTCAAACTTACCAACTAGTGAGGAGACCATGTAGGAGATCATTTGCTTGAGCCGGGTTAGCTCACTGGTGGTGTCATTCAGCTGCTTCTGCAGTGTGTTCAGTTGCTCCTGGAAGTTTTCCTCGTGCTCCTGCATATCTCTCTTCAGGTCAGAATTTTCTTGTGTTAGAGCAGTGACTTTTTCTTCTGAGGCCTGAAGTTGGTTTGCATGATCAGCCCGGGTTTCAGTTTCGGCCTTCAAGATTCCTTGGAGCCGGGCAATTTCTTCACTGATTTTGCTCACGTGTTCCTGTTCACAAACAACAGAGAGTAGTGTGATTAGCCCCAAGTTGCTGAAGGAAAGTTAACCCGGAACTTGGGGGATACACATTTTAAATTTCTCATGGTGTAAGGTGTAGTTCCAGGTCGCCGCAGGCGTGCAACCCGGCACTTGGGGGCTACATGCGCAAAAAGTCTGAAATTTTCTAAGTGTTAGTCCCAGGTAGCTGTGGACAGCCAACCCGGCACTTGGGGGCTATAGTGTTTAAAGTTTTGTTCTACAGGATGAGCGGTTTTAAGCGATGAAGTTTCAAGTCCCAGCTTGTTGTGAACAGACAATCCGGGCCTTGGGGGCTACAGGGCTGAAATTTTTATCTACAGCATTTGTCTTTCAAGCACCAAGTTCATCAATAAGTGATAATCTTGGAGCTTGGGGGCTAGGCAGAGTATAGTTATGCAAGAGGTAGCAAGAAAAAATGAGTACCTGGTATCGTTTCTGGACCAGGGAGACAAGTTCAGTCTCCAGATTCTTGTGGTGAGCAAGGTGAGCGAAATATTCTTCACAAAGAGATGGCGTGGACATGGAGTCCAGAGCCGCCAGGTCTAAAGAAGAAATGGGGTCCTTGCCTTTGGTAGAGGGATCCATCTTGATTTCAGGAACGGTCACCTTGGCAATGACCTTGGAAATGCCAGGTGCCGGACCTTGTCGAGACCTGGTTATCAGCACTTCCTGGTCATCCTCTTTGGTGCCAGACCCTAACCTGGGTGACTGTGCAGTGGGGGATGGCTGTGGAGCAGCTGGTGGTGGGCTTCGTGGAGATGCAACCACGTTCTCTGCAGCAGATTTTGAGCCGGCTCCTCAACATGTGCCTCCGTTGGAGAGGGCTCTGTTGTAGTTGGTGGAGGAGATGCGGCTGGAGGAGAATCCGAGTCTTCCTCCGCAATGGCCTTGGCACTGAAACAAAACAAGATGGTTAGGTAAAAGTACAATGAAATAGTGAAGTATGGAAAAGATGGAGAGCATTTCTAACCCGGCATTGATCTGGAAGTCCTCGGGTGTGCTAACACCATCCGAGGAGGAATCTGATAAACGAGATGGTTTAGCAACTCGGATCTTGCCAGCTAAAGGGTACTTTTTGCTGGGCGTCTTCTGGATGGATTTGGCCCAGCTTGATAAAGAGCGTTGAGGGATACCTGGGCTCAGGGAAACGTGGCTTGTAGAAGATCGGGTTCGGCGCCTCTTGTTCGCCTCAGCCTCCTTCTCAGCTTCTTTTTCCTGTGTTTGTGCTTGGGTTTGAGATGAGTTCATCATGTAAATTGAGAAACGAGAATATGGCACCTTAGCAATGGTGGCCCGGGTCCTCTTTTGAGTAGGAGGTCCAGCAGTTTGGGGACCCGGCGGTACGTCAGAAGCCGGGTCAGAAGGGCCTGGAATAAGATTTGCCGGGTTGTCAGTAGAGGAGTCCTTGTTGGGGACTTCGCTGTTAATCAATTGGATGAAGAGCCGGCCTACAGAGTCTAGCTCACCTTCTTCTTCATCATCATCATCTTCACTTTCTGTGTCCTCCCCATCAGGAGAGGACGTGGGGGTGTAGTCTATGCTCCACCACTTGGAGTCCTGAGAAAAAGAAGTTAAACCAGTAAGATGTTATGGATGAAATTACCGGGTTACGGTTAGCAGAAATGAGTGAGGACTGGTTTCTACCGCGGAGGGTTTGTTCTTAGCACTAAATGGGGCAAGCCCGTCCAGTGCAATGGCAGTTTTGTTTTCGCCAAGGAGTTTCTTGGCATTCTTCACAACTTGGTCGTCAGTTAGCGTCATCTCAGAGTAACGCATGCTATCAGTGGTTTCACCAGTGTATTGGCAAAGCAGCCGGGTCCTGATGCTGAGTGGTTGGATGAACCAACCAATCGAGCATTTGACAAGGTCCGTGCCCTTGAGGCCATGGGCGAGTAAAGCTTTGGTTCGGCGAATTATGGGCTCGAGCTTAACCCGTTCAGCGTCATCAGCATAACTGTTCATCTTAGCCTCGTACGACAAGCCCAAGTTCTGGAAAGCTTGGTAACGAGCGTCGTCTGACTCAGGTGAGGTGTCTTTGCAATAGAAGTAAGTGTTTTGCCACCCCTTAGGGTGACTGGCTAAAGCGAGAGCCGGGAAATCGCATTCCCTGCGGCGCTGGATTGCAACTCCACCATACGGGATCACTTGGTCCTTGCGAGACGGATTGCAATAGAAAAACTCGAGGAAAAGATCAAGGCTAGGAGCCATTTGCAAGTAGTCCTCACAGAAAGCAACAAAGTTACTGATGTTGAGTATAGAGTTGGGGCCTATGTCCTGGGGCCTAAGGCCGTAATATTTGAGAACCCGGCGGAAAAATAAGGAACCCGGGGGGCGGAGACCACGCTGAACATGATCAAGGAAAACGACGACCTCACCATCCTTGGGATTGGGGCGGATCTCTTCTCCAGCAGGGCGCCAGTTGATCTCTTCTTTGGGGGGAAGCTCGCCGCAGTTCACATATTCTTGCAGCATCAGATTTGTCGCTGTGGACTTGGTCCAGTTAACCTGAGCAGCAGCGGGGGCAGCGGAGCCAGATCCACCAGCGACTGAACTTGCTGGTTTCTTTGCGATCTTCTTCGCAGCTCGTGGTCCCCCAGCCTTCACCTTCTCTTTTACCATGGCGTAGGGTTCTTGAGCAGCTCGAAGGGCAACAATGGCGATGAGGAACCCTAGCTGTAGATGCGGATGTACAGAGAGGAAAATACAAAGTAAATTTGGGCGCGATTCAGAGCGGAATCGAATGCGAAGTACGGACGCGTGAGAGAATCGTACCTGCGGATCTTTACGCGGAGATTTGGAGGCTCGATTTGAGAGGGGATTTGCGGTTGGTACAGTGTGGGCGCGAGGAAGATGAACGGAATGGGGAAAAAGACTGCGCGTCTTATGGTCTCCTATTTATAACCGTGGTGAAAACCCTAGGGGTATTGAGGTAAAAGTGAGTAGATAAGATAAGTATCCTCTCCTGGGAGTTAATGCCGAGTAGAAAAGGCAAAAGGAATATTCCTTGGCCGCATTTATGGCTGGTAACCGGCCCGCAATGGAGTTGTGATTTTCGCTAAGTGTCGAAAGTGAAACCCGGAGGCATATGAACCCGGTGTATCTGAACCGGGTTACGTCCTAGGTCGCCAAGAAGGGATGGCCAAGCTCAGGAGAAAAGTGATGTAACCTGGCATTTAATTTGTTGTATATTATTTTATGTTTCAGGTGGTTAACCCGGCTGACCAAGATAACAATTCAGCTTAAAGAAGCAATATTCAAGAATAGAAGCAGAACATGTCAACCTGGCAACCAGGTTAACCTGGGGGCTACTGATGGGGGGATAATAACCCGGTAGGCTCATGAAGAGGGAAGCGTGACCCGCCAGGCAGGAGGCCCGGCCAGGCCAGCTAACCGTCAGCATGGGCCGGGTTATGCCGCTGGGCCAGTAGGTTTGGCGGTAACCCGGTTCAGGAAGGAAAGGTTCTAGAAGACCAGAGGCGGTTCAGGACTTGGAGGACACAAAGGCCAGAGGAGCTAGAGTAGGACTCCGAGTCTGGGTAGAACCCGGATTTATCTTGTAAAGCGCCAGGAGACCCGGTCATCTATATAAACCGGTCCCTGAGCCCTAGTGAGGAGAGAACCTTTTACGATCCAAGCTTAGGCGAGAGAATCCTAGAGAGAAACATACGCTACCAAGCGAACCTTGTAACCTAGATCGAGATCCGGCTCTGTTGTCGTAGCTGGGTTATCGAGATCGAGATCAATAACAAGATAGCAGGAAGTAGGTCTTTATCTCCAATGGAGAGGCCGAACCTGGGTAAACCCTTTGTCCCTGCAATGCTAAACAATCTCCCAGATACCAGAGTCGCCGTACCCATCAACTCAAGCTACCCCAAAGTAGCATCTGCCGTGTTATCTACCCCACGACAAGGTGTAAAGACAGATACCATGGATGTGTTGGTTGTTTCGGATGGTGATTTTCGTATTAAAATACACTTCCGTAATAAAGCCGACAACTTCATTTGGAGTCTTGTCGCTGTGTATGGGTCGGCCCAAGAGGATTCAAAGGCTACCTTTCTTCGAGAGATGGTAAACTTAGCAAAAGATGACCCACATCCTTTTATCATTGGGGTGGACTTTAATTTGCTTCGTTTTCCATTCGAGAAGAGTAGAGGTCGGTTTGATAATCGTTAGCCTCTTTTGTTCAACGCAGTCATAGACAGCTTGAGTTTAAGAGAGGGGTCAATGGTTGGGAGACAATTTACTTGGGCAAATTCTCTCCCTGAACCTACATACGAAAAACTAGACCGTGTACTGATGGATACTGATTGGGAATCCAGGTTCCCTCTGGTGTGGGTACGGGCCCTAGAACGTATTGAGGGTCTATCAGACCATGCTCCCATTTTATTGACCACCAGTATGCCTAGGCCTCCGAGTAACCAGCGCTTCAAGTTTGAACTTGGATATGGTTGCATCAAGAGGGATTTACCGAGATGGTCAAAAGGATTTGGGCCGGTGTTACTCCTATCCACAGGTGGAATGACAAAATTCGTTCATTACGCACACACCTTGTGGGTTGGGCATGCCATACAACAGGGTTACTTAAAAAGGAAAAAATGCGACTCTCCTCAATTATTGATGCTCTTGAGGCCTTAGCTGAAGTTCACATGTTATCCACGCAAGAAATTGAGCTTAAGAGCCAATCAAATGCGTAGATAGCGAAACTTCTGCGTGAGGAGGAGATTAAGTGGTATCAACGTTCTAAAGCCCAATTCATCCTGGAAGGGGATTCAGATATATACTAGCCATTTCCACAGTATTGCCAATGGCAGACATGGGAAAAGTGTATTCATTCCCTAGTCCAGGATGAGGGAACGATTGAAGGCCATGAACAACTAAAGTCGTATATCACCAATTACTATAAAGGCCTGTTCGGAGCACCAGATGAAGGAAACTTCACATTGGATGAATCTAGAACAGCAGATATACCCCAGGTTTCAGATGAGGAAAATAGTCTACTTACCGATCTCTATTCAAAGGAGGAAGTGAGAAAGGCGGTTTTCTAAATGGAACACAATAAAGCTCCTGGACCTGATGGTTTCCTGGCTGAGTTCTACCAGAACTTCTGGGAGGTTATCAAGTCTGATCTATTTCAACTGTTCGCCTGTCTCCATGTTGGGCAATTAGAGTTGTTTCGTCTCAATTTTGGTGAAATAATTTTATTGCCTAAGGTTAACGAGGCAGAAAGGATTCAACAATTTAGACCTATATGCCTTCTTAACGTTAGTTTTGAAATATTCACTAAAGCTGCTACGATTCGGCTGAACAGTGTGGCAGATCATGTGGTTTGTCCGTCACGGACTGTTTTTATGGAAGGTCGCAACATCCTTGATGGGGTGGCAATCCTACATGAAATAGTTCACGGATTACATAGGAAAAAGCTGAATGGGGTAATTCTGAAAATAGATTTTGAGAAGACCTATGAGAAAGTTAAATGGTCTTTCCTTCACCAGACTCTCGGAATGAAAGGTTTTTCTGATGACTGACGACCGCTAATCAATAACTTTGTTTCGGGAGGAAGTGTAGCAATTAAAGTCAATGATGACACTGGTACTTTCAAACTAAAAAAGGCCTTAGACAAAGTGACCCGTTATCGCCGATACTATTTAATATAGTGGCTGATATGTTGGCTATCTTGATTGAACGCGCTAAGTCCGAGGGCCAAATTGAGGCAGTGATTCCACATCTAGTCGATGGAGGTTTATCAATTCTTCAATATGCCAACGATACAATTCTGTTTATGGAACATGACACCGAAAAAGCTCGCAACCTAAAGTTAATCTTGTCTGTGTTCGAGCAATTGTCCGGTCTCAAGATAAATTTCCATAAAAGCTAATTGTTTTGTTTTGGCGAGGCCCAAGAAAACGCCTCCTTGTATGCTGAGTTATTCGGTTGTACGCAAGGTCAATGTCCTATCAACTATTTGGGTATTCCGATCCATTATTGGAGACTCACAAATGCTGAATGGAAAAAGGTGGAGGAGAGACTTCAAATCTGGTTAAATAGTTAGAAAGGCAAACTATTATCCTTGGGAGATAGATTGGTTCTCATAAACTCAGTACTGACTAATATGATGCTGTATATGATCTCATTCTTCCAACTTCCCAAAGGAGTCTTAAAACGATTGGATTATTTCCGGTCAAGATTCTTTTGGCAAGGAGATAGTGAGAAGAAAAAATATCGGCTAACAAAATGGAGTGTGGCTTGCCGTCCAAAAGACCAAGGAGGGCTCGGTGTTCATGACCTGGAGCTCAAGAATAGACACTTGCTTGGTAAATGGCTCTTCAAGCTTCTTTATGAAGATGGAGTTTGGCAAACCCTCCTTAGGAGGAAGTATGTGGGCTCTCAAGCTGTATCTCAGGTTCTTTGGAAACCTGGCGATTCACACTTCTGGGCAGGCCTAATGGCTACGAAGAAGTTATTTTTCCCATATGGAACTTTCTCTATTAGGGATGGATCAGAAATTTGTTTTTGCGAGGATAAATGGCTAGGCCAAGCCACTCTCCGAGAACAATATCCGGCTCGGTACAATATTGTGTGACACAAAAGCGACACGCTCGCTAAGGTGCTAGGTACTTCCCCACCTAATGTATCGTTCAGAAGAATTTTACTTGGGCCTAGACAAGCATCCTGAAATGCCTTGCTTCTTCGGTTGGACTCTGTCCACCTGTCGGATGGCTCAGATAAAATTTGCTGGAATATCAAAAAGAATGATAAATTCTTGGTGGATTCTATGTATAGAGCTTTAATCCAGCCCGAAGTACCAGTCGATAATAATAAGAAAATTTGGAAGATGAAGATTCCGCTAAAAACTAAGGTGTTTGCGTTGTATCTTCGTCGAGGAGTAATTCTTACAAAAGATAACCTTACCAAACGCAATTGGCATGGAAGTGAAGAGTGTGTCTTCTGTCATCATGACGAGACTATAAAACACTTATTCTTTCAGTGTGAGTTTGCTAGATCTATATGATCAGTCATCCAGATAGATTCTACCATATTCCCTCCGCGAAGCGTTGCAAACATTTTCGGCAATTGGCTAAATGGTGTGGATCCTAGGTTTAAACTACTTATTAGGGTGGGAGCGATTGCCGTTATTTGGTCGCTATGGCTATGTAGAAATGACAAGGTTTTTAACGATAAAAATTCTTCTGTTATGCAGGTTATCTACCGGTGCACAGCAACGCTCCGATCATGGTCGGCCCTACAGCCTGTGGAACACCGCGAGTTGTTTTTGGAGATGTCTTCGCGTTTGGAGGCTGTGGCGACGGAGTTATTCTCCCAGCATGGATGGCCACATAATCTCCGGATTGACCCTCCACCACCCTAGGCGTTTTTACAATTTATCATTATGATATGTAATTCGTCTTTTTTTATTCCTGCTTTCGGACTGGTGAACTTGTTGAGGCTGTGTGCATCCTAATTATGCAGAGACGGGTGTAATGCTTAAAACTGCTAAGTAATAAAATCACTTTATCGAAAAGAAAAATGTGCAAAGCAACGGAGATACCCTTCTCAGCCTTGCTAACTGATATTCAGAAGTCTAAACAAATGGTGTTTTTTTATGGAGCTGTTGAATCAGGCATACCAAGGTAATTTCTTAGTCGCTTCGTATCTAAAGGAGTAGGCCACTCCCGATTTGCTGTAATTTTAATGTCGTCTGTCGCCACTCCTTAATCAGAAATCACATGATCCATGCACTGGATCCTACTCTGAGCTGCTTACTTGGTATGTAGATATGTAAATAAATAAATCATCAAAAAAGAATAGTGCACACAGAGATGAAAAATCGGTGCCAAGGTGCGATTCGTCTCACCTTTAAAAGCAGTAGGAGCTCCAGTCAGTCCGAATTTCGTTACCGTAAATTCAAAATGCCCATGATAAGTATGAAAAGCGGTCTGGTATTCGCCCCCTTTGTCAGCCGGATCTGGTGGTACCTAGCACGTAGGCCCAACTTAGAAAAGCAACAAGCACTGTGTAATTCACCCAGTAATTCATCAATCACAGGCAATGGGTATTTACTTTTCAAAGTCAGTGCATTTAGGTGCCTATAATCCTCACAAGGGACGCCAAGTATGATATTCCTTCTTGACCATAATGAAGGGAGACGCAAAATTGCTAACACCGGGACGAATAACTCGGACGGTAGCATATCATCAACTTGTCTTTCAGTTTCATCTTTCAGAGTCGGTGCAAATCGATTGGGTCTAATATTAACTAGCCTAGCTCTAGGTAAAAGAGGAATAGAATCGGTAACATCTCGTTTAGGTGGAAAAACTTGTATGCTTAGCAAAGACCGCTAAAAACCTGTCCAATAATAACTGAATTTTCTTGGAATTATCTCAATAGATTCATTGGACTCAGACAATAAATCCTACAAGCCAGCATGGCCTTGGAGGACGAGGGGGATGCTATGGCGGAATCGCCATATGCATTAGCGACCTCATCGATTTTCTCTTAACCCGGGACCTCGGTGAGGTTTTGTGATGAGAAAGGGGCGGAGGCGGATGAAATTAGAGATCGAGTTCCAAGCTTGTTTGATGCGACAATTTCATGGAGTTTTGGGCCCAAGACACCGTCTCCGAGGATTCCGAGATGGAGGTGCGAGGCTGCAGGCATGCTGAATTTGAATGGAGGGAAACAACGTGGGGTGAGCGGTCAGATTGGGGGCAGATTTCATTGCTTGATTCCAAGGAAGTGAGAGGAAGGTAGGGATATGATCGATGTGTGTCTGTGTGGGTGGGTGGGGGGGCTAGTGTGGACATGCGGACAAGGGCAAGTCCTATTATTCGCAGAGTTCCATCTTAAGAGCATCTCCAACAGAAGCCCTATATAAGATGCGCGCACAAAAAACTGCTAGTTTAGCGCGCGCGGGGCTGAAAACGATGCTCCAGCAGAGACTGTATAATCAAGCGCGCTAAAGCGTCCAGCTGGACATTTTGCACCATATTTCGTGCGTGGCGTCCAGCGCGCTGGGCTAAACTGGAGCCGACGCGCGAGGAAAACTGCCACTCGGAAAATTTCACTGCGCCTAGGAATCCAGCCGCCCGTCGCCGGAATCCAGTCGCCCGTCGCCGGAAACATGTCGCACGTCGCCGGAAATGAGCCGCCGTCGCCAGAATCGAGCAGCCTGTCGCCGAAATCGAGCCGCCGTCGCCGGAATCGAGCAGCCCGTCGCCGAATTCGCGAGCACGCGACGGCCCGGGAAGTGGTGGAGTGTGAGCGGAGGCGATGGGTAGGCGACGCCCACGACAGCATCCCCTGCTAGGCGGGGAGGAGCGTGAGAGCGAAGGCGACGGTGAAGGACAGGGCCGGTCGGGCCGCCGCCGCCCCTGAAGCTCGCTACCGCCGCCCCTGAAGCTCGCCGCCGGCCGGGGCCCCTCCTCCTGTTGGCCGCCCTCCCGAAGGTCGCCGCCCTCCTCTCAGAATCGGCCGCCGGCAATGGCGTGGTGGTCAAGGACGAACCAGGGACCCAATTGCTTTTTTCAAAAAATTCGTAGGGTTTGTTTTGTGAAACTGAGGGACCTGTTTGCTATACTACTGCAGGCTACCGCGCTGTATTTTAGTGCGTCTGTTGGAGACCTTTTTTGCTGCGGCTGCGCGCTATATTTTAGTGCGTCTGTTGGAGACGTTTCGGCCGCGGCGCGCTAAAACTGCTATTTGGGCGCTGTAAAACTTTTTTTGGGCGCGAAGTTTTTGGGCGCCTGTTGGAGATGCTCTAAGTTACGTAAAAAGTTACTCGCCCGATTTCTGGAAACCCCCCTCCTTCTACAGTGCTCAGAGGCGACCTCAGAGTCGACTCGGGATCTCCCGGCGGCCGCCGGCGTATCCGCGGGATTCCTCACCCTCCGCCGGCCGCTACGGCGGCGGGAGGGTGGGGAATCCCCGGATCTGCGCTCCGGCGTGTAGATAGGCGGTTTGTGGGAGGCGCTGGCGTGGTGGGGTCGTCGGCGTCGTCCTTTTGGTGCACTGCGGCTCCCCCGATCCGGCGTCGTCGTCGACGGCGCTGCCGAGCTGCGGGTGAGCCACCCATCTGCTGTCGTTATCTCCGGCGGCGACGGCAGATTGGTGGCGAGTGTGTAGAAGGCCGGCGGAGAGGATTCAAGATGGCGGCTGTGCGGGCTCGCGGCATGCAGGTGGAAGATCTGGCCATCTCCGGTGAGGTGGGGCGGTGCAGACCCCAGATCTGGAGCAGATCGAGCTTGGGGAGGCCCCCCCCGGCCGATTCTGCTACTTCGTCTTCAGATCCAGCTCCACGGAGCTGGTGGATACTGCGGTCCTTTAACGCCTTTGGGCTAGGAGCTCCTCTGCTCCCATGGTGGGTGCTCCTGGCGTCCGGGTTCTTCGGCGTCTTCGACGGTGGAGAGATCGAGCGCCGGGTGACCTCGAGGATGATGTTGGGTTGAGCCAGCTTTGCTGTTCTTGCATCTTCTTTGTTTTTTTCTTTGCTTGTATTTGGATCTGTACTCTGGTTTCATCTGTCTAATACAAGTATGTGCATTATCAAAAAAAAAAAAAGTTAAGTAAAAAGTTTTAAATCTACATGCTATATTGTTTGTGAGATAAAAAAACTCAAAAAAAATATCATTGGTGCTCTAAGTACCGGTGCATTCCATATGCAAAAAGAAATATATAGTAATTTAAAAAGTGGTCAAAATTCTGAAACTTTTTTTGAGCAAACTTGATCAAGTATTATACTCGTATAAGAGAACTCGCCAGAGAATGACTCACATTGCCCACTGGGTCAGACTGCCAAAGATTTGCCGAGTATATATTATATACACAGTATATTCATCATATTTGTCTTTTTTTAATTCAATTAGAATCATTTCTTGGCCACACGTTTGTTTTTGAACGATTGTGCAAACATTTTATACAAGTACAATACTTGAAAATCTTTGATTTCCAAAAAAGTTTTTTTAATTATTTTAATTACTACATTTTTTGCGCATCTAGTGTGCCCAGTACCAAGCAGACAAAGATCTGCCTCCGGAGTATAGGTGTTACGAGATTTAGAGCAACTCTAGCAGACACACTAAAAATCGTACCGGATAAAATAATATCCGGTATGCACTAAAAAAAATTTGCGGTACAAGATGGGCTGGGACAGAACAGATCCAGGAAAACATAATGCATATTCAAACTGAGATTACAACCAGAGTTCGGGCGAGAACAAGTAAAACTTGAACTAGAACTGAAATTAAAACTAAGTACTTCATCTTCTTCTTCTCCAGCGGACGTGTCTGCCGCTCGATATAGAAACCGAGCTCCTCCTGCTCCTAGATTCGGCGGACCGCCCACACGAGCTCGTGCTCGTCCATTGCCGCTTGGAGGCGTTTCGCCGCACCAGGACCTCCTGCCTCCCTCGCGATGGTGGCGAGCACGAGCTCGTCATCGGTGTCATTGATGCGCTTGAAGACCGGCAGGAGGTCGTCGACGAGCACCGGCCATGCTCGTGCCCCCGCTGCCACGCTGGCCGCAACCAACGACGACCTCGCGTGGAGGCAGCGGCGGCAGGTGGTACTGCTCCTCCACCTCCTCCTCCGGCTTCGACGCCTTCCTCCTCCGGCCACCAGAGGAGCTGCCCGCCACCGCGTCGTGCGCCCGCGCCGGGACTAGCTGCTCCCATCGGCGGCTCTTGTTTGCGCGCACCCTTCGAGTGGCGGCGGCGGGCCTCCTCGTATTTCGGAGGCTCACGGCTTCCGCCGCCCCCGCCGGAGTAGCGCAGAGTGGAGCCCGCCATGGATCTGGTGGAGAGAAGGGGAGATTCTCGGCCGCGCTATTTTAGTCGCTCACCGGAGAAGAGATAGGGTCACGGCGGAGGGAGACGGAATGCGGCGGAGGGTCGGGATTTCGTACCCTATCCGACCCGGTATTCTTAATATACCGACGGAGCCGCGACTTATCCGGGGCCCGGATAATTTTTTCCGGGCTAGCCCGATATACGTATCTGGTCAGGCCCGAAATTAGCCCACCCCGCATATCGGCCGGAATTTCATAATATAAGATGTTTGGGTATGCTAGGCGTAATAGCTTTTTATCCAGTTGTATTTTAACAAAAGTAGAATTTATTCTTTCTAAAATGTTATGTTGCTATATCTTTTTAAAATGTTATGTTTACACGTGCGGCAATAAAGAAATCTCTTTCTAAACAGTGTTATGTTGCTATTTCTTTCTAAAATGTTATGTTTACGCGGGAATAAAAGAAATTTGAGGAGACCGTAGCAACGCACGGGCATTCTGCCAGTGTATTAAATACTTTAGATTTTCATGCCCGTTGTAGTGAACATGCATTTTGGTAGTATGGCTAATTCTGATATGGAGAAAAGAATAGGAAGAATGAAGAAAGAGCTGGAGAAAAGTAGGCGGGAAAATATTGACCAAACACAAATCCAAAAACATGAGGTTTCGAGATATAAGCTTGCAAAATTGGAAGATCAAAAGGAGATATATTGGAGACAGAGAGCGCATGTATATTGGTTGAAGGGAAGGGGGGGAGAGATAGGAACAATAAGTATTTCCATTCGGCGGTGTCAGAGAGGAAAAAAACAAATAGAATCATAAATTAAAAAAGAAAGATGGCGGTGTTGTGGAGGAGGCCATGAAAGAGGTGGTGTCTAACTATTTTTCCCATTTATTCTCCTCATCACCTACAGGTACACACATGGACGAACTATTATGCCATGTTGATGTGAGGGTGACCGCACAAATGAATGAAGAGTTGTGCAAACATATCCAACGGAGGAGGTGGTTGAGGCACTCCAAAGCATTGGCGATCTTAAAGCACCGGATTGGCGGTATGTGTATGTCGCGTGCCTGGTTTGCCTGAGTATCGAAGTCACTTCGTCGCTCGTCCATGTTCGTAGAGAACTCGGATTGGCGGCATGTCGCGTGCCTGGTTTGCCTGAGTAACGAAGTCGGAATCGGCAACATCAATCTACATAAGCACAGGCTAGGGCAGATGCCCTTACTCGTTTGTTCCCTCGATCGTCAAACCAAAGAGAGCAGAGAGTCGAGGAGGAGAAGACGACGCACCACATCGCGAAGGAACACGCCAGTCGCCGAGCGATCGATCGAGCATAGATCGGCAGTCAGAGCGTGTCATCCTCCGGCGCGTCTACGCGTTCCTCAAGTCGAGGAAACTCCACCGGGCGGCGCACGCGCTGGAGAAGGAGGCGCAGCTCCAGTTCGACTTGCCCCGCGTGCACTCGATGATCGACGAGGGGCGGTGGCGATCGGCGGACGACTACGTCTCGGCGTTCCTAGGAGACCGGACCACGCCAGAGGCGGCCGCCACCCTGTTCCTCGTCAGGTTCCAGCGCTTCGTCCGCGCGCTCAAGCGAGGCGACGAGTCCTGGGCACGACGGTACCTGGCGCGCGGCATCCTGCCGGTCCTGCGCGCCCACCCCGACAGAGAAGCCGCCGCGAAGAAGTGCGTCGTGGTGCTGCGGGACAGGTCTGTCCTCGACGCGCACCGCGACGATGCCCAGTCGCGCCGGGCCTGCAACCTCGCGTTCATGCACAGCATCTTCCAGAACGACGGGTTCGTGATCCTGACAGACGATGACGCCGACCTGAAGCGCATCCAGAGGACGACCTTCCTCGGCCTCCGCCGCTATGCACGCCCGCAACGCAGCCGACCAAGGAGTTCTGCATCCAACAAGCCGGACGTTCGTGCAGCTGCAAGCTCTTAACCAACCAAGCGGGAGGCTCACTTAGACCGGTTTGATTCAATCATGTAATATTTTTCTGGCTGCAGCCGTTGGCTGAATTGTCATCATGTAAAAACATATGATCTGCTGAAGAGACTCTGCTTGTGTTCCTGCATCTGTTGTGGTCTTTGTGCTTTGTGCCTACTAGAGGCTGGGGTGCCCGTTGGGGCGCCTCCTGGCCGTACTGTGTCGGCCTAATCATGATTTAGCTTTGTTGTTTTTTGTGTGTGAATCTTTAGCAAAACTAGAACGCTGAGAACGGCTGACATATGTGTACTGATGTTTCATCAGATAGTGGAAATTTGGCTAAATAACAGATGACACAGTGCATATAAAAGAAGCAAACCATATGGACGAAAATTAAGTTCTTGACATTACATTATGCAGTTTAACCTTTACAGACGATATTTGTTCACATAGAACTTTTTATGCAGTTTCGTAGAGTTTAATATACCGAGTAAGAAATGCAAAGAACTACATAAAACAAAAAAACAATCCCTCTTCTTTTTGTTACATGTATGCTCCATTCGACAGTAGCTGTACATGGAAAGACAAATCATCATGTCGCTGATGCCTTTACTTATCTTAATCGGAAGATATTCAGTCTTTTGGTATCTTAGAGAAAAAATTGCTAAGATGGAGAGAAATAAACCCTCTCATTCTCATAGAAAACTGTATTCAAAATGTGTCGCTTTCGATTGTCGATATTGAGCAGGTGGCAGTGATATGGAATAATCATCAGATACAAACGTCAATAAAAATCCATATCTCCAGCGCAAAATAAATAAATAAAAATCCATATCTGAAATCAGGTGATATTTCCTCAAGACCATAGCCTCAAATGTCAATAAAAACATGTGCTGTGATAAGGAATAATCATCAGGTATAAATAACTGAAAGTAATGATGTTAAGGTTGATGCTTTAAACAATCCATGGTTTCTAAACTGATTGCACCTTCTATCCAGTTATCTGTGACGGAAAAAGTAGTCCTAGTAGGTACAGTGGAAGCACCATTCAGTGGTCGATGCACTCGTCTACAAATGACCATTCTGCTGAATTTACCACCTATGTACAATTGAAAACATAAAATAACTTCTTCTTAACTAATGAAATAGGCATAGCTTTCTCTTCCAGGTTTGCGGTGGTCGGCGGTGGCCTTGCAGTGTTCTTCGGTGTTTTGCTGCTTGTTCGGTGTTCGGCTTTCTTCCTCTGTAGCGTGCGTGTGTTCCTGTATTGTACTCTGTTTTCTGGATGAATACACGCAAGCTTTCTAAAAAAAAGAAATAGGCATAGCTTTTGCCTTGTTTAAAAAAACATAAAATAAGAGAGAATTGACGTTTTGACACTAAGAATTGCTGTGTAGAAATATCTCAAATGTATACTCTTGTTAATTAGAAAAGCAACCAAAAAAACAATGAGGTTTAGTACCCTGCATATTCCTGCACTAAAAGGTACATAATTGTTTGCACAAGCTTTTCGTTCCTGGCTTCCTGCATGCACTAGTTGGAATGGAACTAAAAGGACGATATGGGGAGGAATATCAGCATGAATCAGAACTCATTCCCCGAATTCCCCCCACGTAGATATTTCTAGATCAAATTACTGCGCCAAACTTCCCTACAAATCCACCTGCACCAAGCATTGTTCAGCCCACAACCTTAGAACAAAATTTGGAAGAGACGATACTTACCCTCAAACATACCAAAACATTATTATGAAATTTTAAGTTACAACATAGCCCTCTTGTGTGATGTGTGTAGTGTTTTGTCATTCCAGTGAAGACAACCGTACACAATAGTGTTTCTGCCCTCGAAGCGCACCGCGAAGACGCCCAGTCTCGCCGAGCCTGGAACCTCGCGTTCCTGCACAGCATCTTCCAGAACGACGGGTTCGTGATTCTGACAGACGACGACGCCGACCTGAAGCGCATCCAGAGGGCGACCTCCCTCGGCCTCCGCCGCTATGCACGTCCGCATCGGGCCCGGCCAAGGAGTTCTGCATCGACTGTTCCATCCAACAAGCCGGCCGCTCGTGCAGCTGCGAGCACTTAACAAGCCAAGCGGGATGCTTAGTTTACCGGCTTGATTTAATATTTCCTGGTTGCGTCCGTCTAATCTCCAGCAGCTCATCCAAATTTGGTCCTCCATATGTTCATATAGAGGATCATCTAAAAAGATTCCTTTTTGATGTCCCAATTTTTCCAGTAGAACATCTATATTAGACATCTATATTCTCTCTCCTATATTTTAATACTATCCTATAACTACCATTCAACAGCTTTGTTCCCCAATTGTGCTATAATCTTCTGTGTCACCCCAATTCATGTCACCGGAATCCATGTTCATCATGTCCAGAAAAGATACATTGCTAGGTATCTGTGAGTTGTTCATTCCTGAGTTGTCCATCTAAAACAAACAACATCATAATTTAGTACAAACAGCAGTAGCAGCACGAACAACAGTAGCAGAAATAGCAGGCACGAACGCTCTGTAGTTGAAATCGAGCAAGGCAACAGCAGGAATCGAGCAAGCCAACAGCAGTAGCAGAAATAGCAGGAATCGAACAGCAGTAGCAGCACGAACAGCCCAGCCCTTGTGTTGTTTCTGTAATTCTGTTGTCACTAGGGTTTAGGGTTTTGTTTCAGTTTCGTCAGGTTTAGGTGTCGAGCACTTAGGTTCAGAGTTAGCCGTTATTTTCTGTTGGACGTTGACGCGGCTTGTGCGATCATGTCTGAGTATGTAGGATCTCCGTGGGCTCGTTTCGATCGTGGGATGGCACGATTCAGTAGGGAACGTGGCGATCTCCACGGCATGCTTTGTTTCCCAGTTCAATAAGAGGAAGAGAAAAAACAGAAAAGCCGTACTTCAGTACGCGGCACAAAACCTCTGAGTTCATCTCTCTCTGTTCTTGTTCTTCGTGAGCTGAATTCGAGAGGCGAAACTGTCATTTGGTATCAGAGCCCGTACACGATCCAGTGATCATGTCGAACGGGCGGCAGCGCACGCCGTCGATACCTCCCAACGGAGCGGGAGGGAACGGCGCGGCTGCAACGGCACCAGGGGCAACGGCGGCGGCGGCAGCAGCCGCTGCACAACCGCGGGCACGGAGTCGCGGACGGAGCGTCACGAGGAGGGGCGGAAACGAGGTCATCGTCCACGAGCGCGTCATGCAGGAGCGCACGAACTACGGCGGCAACACCGTCTACCCCACGCTGACGGCGACGAAGTACATCGAGTGGGCACTGGTAATGAAAATTAGCCTCCGTGCACAAGGTCTCTGGGAGGCGGTGTCTGGCATGGGAGTGCCAGGCGATCACGAGGACATGGCGGCACTCTCGGCGCTGATCCGCGCGGCGCCACCAGAGATGGTGCCGGTCCTCGCCGTCAAGGACACGGCGCACGAGGCTTGGGAGGCAATCCGGATGATGCGCGTGGGCGTGAACCGCGTGCGGGAGGCCACGGCGCAACGACTGCGCCAAGAATTCGAGCAGATGACGTTCAACGATGGCGAGTCGCTCGACGCGTTCGGCATGCGCATCACCGGCGTCGTCAACAACCTTCGCGAGCTCGGCGACACCGTGGAGGAGATCAAGGTGGTCCAGAAATTCCTGCGGGAAGTTCCAGGCCAGTACGCCCAGATCGCCTGTTCGATCGAGACCCTCCTCGATCTGGATGGCATGTCCGTGGAGGAGCTGATCGGGCGGCTACGATCCGCCGCCGAGCGCTGCTCCATTGGGTCCACGGAGAGGGCCGGGAGCCAGCTTCTGCTCACGGAGCAGGAGTGGCTCGCTCGCGGCAAACAGCGCGAGCAAGGAGGGGGATCCGGCTCGGGCAACGCGGGAAAGGGAAAGCCCAAGCCAAAGGCGAAGCCGCCGGGCAACGACCGTGACGGCGCCCAGCGCGCCCAGGGCGGCGATCGCGACTGGACGAAGATCAAGTGTTACAATTGTAACAAGTACGCCGGGCACCTCTCCAGGAACTGCCCCGAGCCACGGCGTGAGCGCAAGGGACGAGCTAACCTTGCGTGAGAGGAGGAGGAAGATCCAGCGCTGTACGTGGCGCGCCTGCACTCGCTCACCGTGGCGAGTCCGAGCGTGGCGGCGCCTACTGATCGCGTCCTCCTCAACGAAGAGCGATCCTAGGCGAGATCGGCAAAGGACGGAGGTGACTGCGACACTGTCTGGTTCCTGGACTCCGGCGCGAGTAACCACATGTGCGGCAGACGCGAGTTCTTCTCCGAGCTGGACACGAGCGTACATGGCTTCGTCAAGCTCGGAGACGATTCTTCTGTGGAGATCAAGGGGCGCGGCACGATCGTGTTCACGGGCAAGAGTGGTGAGCATCTCACGCTGACAGAGGTGTATTTCATCCCACGGCTCTGCAGCAGCATCGTGTCGCTGGGACAGCTGGACGAGATCGGCTACGACACCCATATCCGGCACGGCGAGCTACGTCTACGTGACCCCGATGGTCGCCTGCTCGCTCGCGTTCCACGAAGCCGCGGACGCCTCTACATCCTTCATCTCGCTCTGGCGCGGCCCGTGTGCCTCGCAGTGCGCGGTGGCGAGGACAACTGGCGCTGGCACGCGCGCTACGGCCACATGCACTTCGAGGCGCTCCGGCGGCTCGCACGCGACGGCATGGTGCACGGACTACCCCTGATCAACGAGATTGAGCACGTATGCGACGCGTGCCTCGCCGGGAAGCACAAGCGCGCTTCGTTCCCACGTCAAGCCTGGAACCGTGCGGACGAACAGCTCGGTCTGGTGCACGCAGATCTCTGCGGCCCGATCGACCCACCGACGCCTGGAGGTAAACGGTATTTCCTCCTCTTGGTGGATGATCATAGCCGGTATATATGGATCTATTTGCTCGCCTCCAAGGACTAGGCATCGGCGGCGATCAAGAAATTCCAGGCGGCGGCCGAGCTGCAGAGCGGGCGCAAGCTCAAGATGCTGCGCACAGATCGGGGGGGGGGGGGGGGAAGAGTTCACCTCCAACGAGCTCGGCGAGTACTTCGCTGATCGAGGTGTACAACAGCAACTGACGGCGCCGTGCACGCCGCAGCAGAACGGTGTGGTTGAACGCCGCAACCAAACCGTGGTCGGCATGGCGCGCTACTTGCTCAAGGCCAAGGGCGTGCCTGTCAAGTTCTGGGGGGAGGCCGTCACGACGGCGGTTTACCTCCTGAACCGCGGCACGACGAAGAGCGTCACCGGCAAGACTCCGTACGAGGCGTGGCATGGACGGAGGCCGAGCGTGCAGCACCTGCGCGTGTTCGGCTGCGTGGTCCACATCAAGACCGCGCGCCCGAACCTGAAGAAGCTGGAGGACAGGAGCACGCCGATGGTTCTGTTCGGATACGAGACTGGCTCCGCCGACTATCGTGTCTATGATCCCGCCACGGACCGCGTCCACGTCTCCCGCGACGTCGTGTTCGACGAGGACGCTGGCTGGAGCTGGACGGCAGTACGTCCGTCAGACGAACCGTGCAGCGAACCCAAGAGCTTTGCTGTCGAGCACTTCTGCTTCCCATCGTCGGGGAGCAGCACGGCGAGCTCAGAACCGCGCACGGTGGTGCGGTGAGCTCCCACTCCCTCGCGAGGCAGCACGGCGCCTGCCTCGAGCACTCCGCTCCGCTCGAGCCCAGCACCTGTCTCTGAAGACAGGAACACTGACACGACAGAAGAATGCGAGCAAGCTCCTGCCGCGGCTGGGAACGGCCACCCAATGCGCACCCGCGCCAAGAGTGGCATCGTGCAGCCCAACACGCAGCTGGCTGATTACGTTCTGCTTGGCGAAGAAGAAGAAGAAGAAGAAGAAGAGGAGCTGCCTCCGCACGAGATGTACACGGAGGAGCCCACGTCCTTCGACGAGGCAAAGGGGGAGCATGGATGGCGCACCGCCATGAACGAGGAGATGGCGAGCATTGAAGCAAACGAGACCTGGCGGCTCAGCAAGCTGCCGCCGGGGCACCGAGCAATTGGGCTCAAGTGGGTGTACAAGTTCAAACGCGATGCTGACGGGCGAGTGATCAAGCACAAGGCACGGCTCGTTGCAAAGGGGTATGTGCAGCGGCAAGGGATCGACTTCGAAGAAGTTTTCGCTCCCGTTGCCAGGATGGAGACGGTGCGTGTGCTGATCGCACTGGCTGCACACCATGGATGGCCGATCCACCACATGGACGTGAAGACAGCGTTCCTGAATGGCGAGCTGATCGAGGAGGTTTACGTCGAACAACCTCCTGGGTTCGCCGTGAAGGACCAGGAACACAAGGTGCTCCGGCTGCAGAAGGCCCTCTACGGACTGCGACAAGCACCCAAGGCGTGGAACGCCAAGCTCGATGAGAGTCTCCACGACCTTGGGTTCAAGCGCAGTGAAGCTGAGCATGCTGTGTATCGACGCTGCAATGGCGATGAGATGCTTCTGGTTGGAGTATACGTGGATGATCTTGTGATCACCGGTACAAGCATCGATGAAGTGACCAGGTTCAAGAAAGAGATGACGAGCCTGTTCAAGATGAGCAATCTCGGCAAGCTCAGCTACTACTTGGGAATAGAAGTGCAGCAGCAGGACGATCAGATCACGCTCCGACAAGGATCGTACGCGAAGAAGCTGCTGCAGAAAGCCAACATGGAGGATTGCAACCCATGTGTTGTTCCAATGGAAGCAAGACTGAAGCTGAGCAAGACAGGCGACGGCAAGCCTGTGGATGCAACGTTCTATCGCAGCATTGTGGGGAGTTTGAGGTACCTGGTGCATACACGACCTGATATTACATATGCAGTTGGGTATGTCAGCAGGTTCATGGAGAAGCCCACTTCTGAGCACTTGGCTGCGGTGAAGCACCTGCTGCGCTACATAGCAGGGACTCTGAATTTTGGTGTAACCTACGAAAAGGGAAAAGGTGCACTGAGACTACTGGGATACAGTGATGCTGATCTAGCAGGTGATGTCGATGATCGGAAGAGCACAACAGGGATGATCTTCTTCCTAGGACAGAACCCGGTCAGCTGGCAATCACAGAAGCAACGGGTGGTGGCAGTCTCCTCATGTGAGTCTGAATATATTGCTGCTGCCACCACTGCCTGTCAGGGACTTTGGCTGAGCAGATTGCTTGGCGAGTTTCTGAATGAGAAGACGAGAGCGCCGAAGCTGTTGGTGGACAACAAATCGGCGATCTCACTCAGCAAGAATCCCGTGTTCCATGATCGTAGCAAGCATATCGACACCCGCTACCATCTGATCCGTGATTATGTGGAGAAGGGGGAGCTGGAAATTGACTACATCAGCACGGAGGCCCAGCTAGCTGACATCCTGACCAAGGCGCTCGGAAAGGTTCGTTTCCAGGGGCTAAGGAGCAGAATTGGCGTCGCTGAAATAAAGTAGATGACAACATGATTAGGGGGAGAATTGTTGTTTCTGTAATTTTGTTGTCACTAGGGTTTAGGGTTTTGTTTCAGTTTCGTCAGGTTTAGGTGTCGAGCACTTAGGTTCAGAGTTAGCCGTTATTTTCTATTGGACGTTGACGCGGCTTGTGCGATCACGTCCGAGTATGTAGGATCTCCGTGGGCTCGTTCCGATCGTGGGATGGCATGATTCAGTAGGGAACGTGGCGATCTCCACGGCATGCTTTGTTTCCCAGTTCAATAAGAGGAAGAGAAAAAACAGAAAAGCCGTACTTCAGTACGCGGCGCAAAACCTCTGAGTTCATCTCTCTCTGTTCTTGTTCTTCGTGAGCTTAATTCGAGAGGCGAAACTGTCACCTTGCGCGCGTCCAGCTCGAGCAAAAATAGCACACGGCCGCCGTCCCCATCTCCATCCTGCCTTGCGCACCCACCTCGCCTCCCAGTACGACGGACGGCGTCCCCCTGCCCCCCATCTCCCTCATGGCGGCGCCGCCACCAATCGCGTCGGCATCCATGGAGGCGGCGGCCTGCATCCATGCCCCGCCGCCATCTCTCCTCCCGCGCCCATCTCCACCGCCGCCCACACCAGGACGACGCCGACGAAGGGGCCCATCGCCGACGTAGCGGCGGCCTGCAGCGCCTCCTCCGCCGGCCCCATCTCGACGACGAGTCGGGGGAGTGGCGCCGGCAACCTCCTCGTCTCCTGCAATCTCCGGATACGTGCGGGAGGCTTGCGAGCGCGCGAGCGGTTGCTGTGGAGGATCACGGCTCCGTCCCCCAGATGTGGATGGGGCACCCGGGATCTGGGTGGACATCTATCGATAGATGATGGTATAGATGGGGCTGGTGGAGACCCTTTTTGGGCCTCGGTCCTCTATATTTCGTATAGATGTCCATATAGAGGAGCTCCTGGAGATGCTCTTATCATGTAAAAACATATGATCTGCTGAAGTGAATTATTCTCTGCATATTATTTAAGGGGTGTGCATATGCACCCTTCCACTGTTTCTGATACAAATTGTACCGATCTTTTCTTGACAATATTAGTCCGTCAAATTCACGGTGGCATAATAAGTTTGTTCACAAACATAATAAGTTTTCTTCCTGTACAGCTTTGACCTGCCCATTATGTTTTGCTATGTTCTTCCTCTTGCGTTAGTGTAACGAAATCAGGGTGTTTTTTTCCCTCGACTTTGTAGTTTCATTACTGCAGGGAACTTGCTATGTACTGTACTCCCTTCGTTCCAATGAATAAAACTTACTCAAAAGTCAACGTACTCTAATTTTTGATCCATCAAGATACTATTAAGATGTTTAACCTTTTTCTGAACTGTACATATCTGGACGTGTATTAGATATACTCCCTCCATCCGGGAAAAAATGTCACTAAAATGGATGTATCAAACACTAAAATATGTCTAGATAAATCTTTTTAGTGACATCCTTTTCCGGGCAGAGGGTGTAGATTCATATGTATCTTACATTAAAATATGTTTAGATACGTGTGTGGCAGAAAATACTAAAATATCTTATATTTCGATACAGAGGGAGTATAAATTTGATCAATGTTCTAAAAATGAAAATTTACGACACTGAATCAATATCAATATATTTATCATATAACATATTTTCACAATGTACTCCCTCCGTTTTTTAATATAAGATATTTTAGGTGTTGTACATATTGTCTAGATACATATTAAAGTGAGTGAACATGCACACTAATACATGTCTACATACATTTCTATACATGTGCATGTGGACAAATGGTAAAACATCTTATATTAAAAAAGGAGGGAGTATTTATTTAATATTCCCTTCGTTCTAAAATAGTTCCCATTCCAAAATAGGTGTCGTGCTTTTAGTCAGAGTATCATAAATGTTGATATTTTCGTATGGTTGGTCAAACTTGGAAAACTTTTGGCTTTTGACAAAATTTATATGCTTTATTCACTGGAATATAGGTGCTACATCTTTTGATTATTTTGTCGCATGATTTGGAATAATAAATAAGTGACAACTTAAGAAACCATCATAAGTCGACATAAGTGATATCTTCGTATGAATAATGGGAGATGCGGCTCCTGATGGTAAAAGCATTGTGGAAGGAGGAAGAGAGCATGAGGTAAAGTTCAAATCCCCGAAGAATCCACATGGGGAAGAAGACCTAACAAGTATGATCCACTTGTCGGTGGCTCTGCCAAAAAAAACTGGAGTTCTCGCGAACGTTCTCACCTCCAAGCTGGATTTTAGAATGGGAAGTTGGATTAATAATTCGGTGTAGACATTTTGTTTCAAAACACACCTTTATTGATGGGGTGCCCTGACACCGATTTGAAATTTGTGATATGTTGCGTCCAATGGAGTTGTGTTGCTCGTGGGATAGGCGTTTTGGCACCCGAGCATATGCTTCCGGTTTTAAAACATGTCTTAAACTCATATATTGAAATGTAGAAAACAATCAATAAAAAAATGTACATGAAAAAACCGATAATTTTTCTGTCATGACTAAAAAGGACAAAATATAGAGAGCGTCTTTTTGATGCCAGATCTCCATGGAGCCTGGTATTTTGAAGACAAAAACCACGCGTTTCAAGAAATACAATTTTCGGTATTTGGATGTATATTTATATGATCTACAGATCTATGAAGTTTCACTGAATAATGCTGAATGTTTTTGCACCACGGATAATAATATAATATATTTTGAATCTTTGAAGTTTCACGGAACAGTATGCTACAACAAACTACAAATTGTGGCTTCAAAATTAAAAAAACATGTTTTTATCCCAGATTTCTCATTTCTGTGTAGATAACGGATAATAATATATTTCGGCAAGACTTGTGTCGTGCAGACAAAACAAGTAGATGTAATAGTATTTTTTAATATTATTTGATATTTGAAATTTGGATTTCATCTTTTTAAAGAGGCTCCACTGAGTTTAGTCTCCAAATGGACTTTTCGTAAAATATGGTACTTAAAAGGGTTTTTCACGAAACAAATTTGTATTGTTTACACAGGGCATATAAAATGTTGGTTTTCCTTGAAACTTGACGTGCTCACATAATATGTCGAGATATACGTCCAATAGTCAGAATTTTTTGACATTTCGATTTTTTTTTCGGTGGCAGTGCAAGATGTTCTCGTGTGTCAGTTTCACTTTCACCTTGCACGAAGGCTTTTTTTTAGATCATCGCACGAAGCTTGTGACGGACTCACGGGCCGTGAATCCAACCCAAGGGCCAATTTGACATCCCCATTTCCTCAATGTCACGTCATGGGCAGAGCAAAATCACAAATCTAGGAGAGGCAGTAGCTCCCCACGCACCGGAATTTCTCACCGTTGAAGCCGGCGGCGGGATGCTCCGCCTCCGCAGCTGCTACATCCTCACCCACCTCCTCTCGTCTCCCCCCGCCTCTCCCATCCCACTCCCTCTCCACCGCCTCATCTCCGCGGCCGCGTCCTCCGTTTCCCCAATCCACGGATTCGCCGTCGAGGAGTACCTCGTCGACACCTGCGGCCTCACCCGTGCCCAAGCTCTCAAGGCCTCCGCCAAGCTCTCCCACCTCAAGTCCCCGTACAACCCCGACGCCGTCCTTGCCTTCCTCGCCGGCCTCGGCCTCTCCAGAGCCGACGTCGCCGCCGCCGTCGCAGGGGACCCCAAGCTACTCTGAACCGACGTGGACAAGACCCTGGCCTTCAACGCCGCGGGGCTCACGAGCGCCTGTCGCGCTCTCACATCGCGCAGCTGATTACACTCGGCGGCAGCCACTTCCGCTGCAGATCCATCATATCCAAGCTGCACTACTACTTGCCCCTCTTCGGCTCCCCCGAGAACCTCATCCGGACGCTCAAGCACAGCTCCAGTCTCCTGAGGGGTAGCCTCGAGACGACCTTCAAGCCCAACATCGCGCTGCTCAAGGAGTGCGGGATAGATGCTTGTGACATTGGCAAGCTGGGCCTAGCTGTGCGACGGGTGCTCACCACCCACCCGGAGCGCCTCCAGGAGATTGTGGATTGGGCTGAAGGTCTCGGCGTGCCCCGTGGGTCTGGGATGTTCAGGCACGCGCTTGATGCCGTCGCATTTCTCAGCGAGGAGAAGATCGCCGCCAAAGTGGAGTGCTTGAAAAACACGTTAAGGGTGGTCGGATGCCGAGGTGCGCATTGCTGTGTCCAAGGCTCCATCGGTGCTCAGGAGGTCAAAGTACATGCTGCAGAACAAATCAAAGTTCTTTATCTCCGAGGTTGGGTTGGAACCGGTGTACATTGCTAATCGGCCGGCAATGCTCGCTCTTAGCCTCGAGGGCCGTCTCAGACCCCGCAACTATGTTATGAGGTTTCTTAAGGAAAATGGATTGCTAGATCACTATGGAGATTACTTTAATACAGTCATGATCAGCGACAAGTTATTCATGGAGAAGTTCATATACCCTCACAAGGAAGTTGCACCACACCTCGCCCAAGACTATGCAACTGCTTGCAGAGGGGAAGTACCCGCTAGATTCATATTTGCATGAACTAAGGACAGGCTAGAAAGTTTGTAGCAGCGGATGGCACAAGAAAGCTCCCACTTTGAGTAGTAAGCTTGTGATTCATGTTTTGGTGTTTTTGTCTAACTGGATGTTGTTGTCTGCTATAGTATGTATTTTACATGTTGGTTTGGTCATTGCTAAATTAAAGCTGGTATTTTGCTAAATTAACTGGATGTTGGTTGTCTGCTATAGTATTTTACATGTTGGTTTGGTCACTGCTAAATTAAAGCTAATATTTTGCTAAATTAACTGGATGTTGGTATGTCCATTACATCAGTCAGTATAGAAGAAAGCATGTCATGGTTATGAACTTGTTCATCCTTATGTCATATAGACACACTTAATGGAACTAAAGGCGTGATATCAGACCATTGTGCAAATACATTGAACTGCCCATGAGTATTTTATCCGTACTCCTTATATCTATATCGGATACTGGTATGGAAGCAGCGGAGTGTTCTCAAATGGCAGCCTGGTGTGATCCCCTTATTTATCTTTCCTTGAAAGAAGATTCTCAGTTTGGCCATGGAGATGATATGAGAGAGTATTTGACATGAACTCATAAAGTTTCTCTTTGAGCAACAGTTTTGGCCTTTTTTGGTGGGGATGAAGGCTACAAGGTGTTGATCACTGCTGAGGAGCAGTTTTAGTCGAGTTTTTTGGTTGCTTGCTCTCGTTCTTCTAAGTTGAAAATATAGGCTTTTTCTACAGTAGCTTTGTTTGGAAGAGATTAACTGTTGTGAAATCAGTTCAGTGGGTTACGAACTTACGGTCAAACAAAAAAAAACAGTTCATTGTTTGCTAGTAGTTTGTGTCAATTTTATTTCTTTATTTTTCTGTTGTATTTTTTAATGGCCTACTGGATGATACTTTTTCTGGGGGCATGCGATCTCAAAACTGAATAGTGCAGTAGGAGAATATCTGTTGACACCAGCTATTTATGTTCTGAAAATAGATGGCAGTTCCATGGCCAAATTTTTGTTAGGTTTGAAGGCCTTAGATTACTTAAGCTTTTTCAAGCACAGGAAGATAGGACATGTTGTTTCCTTCACAATATTATAATGTAAATTTATTCTACATATCTGGAGGACGGGCTACCAGGACTGAAGTTCTAGCCACTCGGTCCATTTTATGCTGCACAAGTAAAACTCTATGTATCCATCAACACATAGTGTAAACTTGGACTCTTGGATTGCTGCCATAGCAGTTGACACAGTTCAGTTAATTTTCCCTCTTTCTTTGCTTTGTGCCATTCCTGTTTGCATACAAACTCATTTTTATGGTTGAGTTGATAATTAGAGGCAACATGGGATGGTCGTTCTTCATCTGGTACTCGATCACTGGGCAGAAGGAAAAAGACCTGCAAATCATAGGAGGTGATAGTGGTCCATGTAGCATTACTGGGTTTAATTCCATTATACGCGTGGTGCAGTATATCAATTGAACTCCGGAGGGCTTGACCCTTACCTCCTCTATACGTACAATCCTTGCATTGCTTGCCTCCAAGGGCTCATCTGTAACATCAATCGTCGTCAGATGACAATTACTCTTTCTGGGGCTATTTTCCTTCGAGGAAAAATATATTTGATTGTGTTTTCTTGCAGCTTGTTTACACTGTCTGAAACAAATAGAAAAATGTCCTTTGTACTTCTTTGGTTGGACTTGGTTCTAGTGCTTTCCTAATTTCGCTGATTCCTTCAGATAGCAGTAGCATGTTAATTTTTATCATCATATATAAACTATAGAGGAAGCATGTCATCAACCTTTTCTCTAAAGGAAGCATGGCATCAAGTTGGCTACACTACACAGTCCACGGGTATGTTATTCATCCAGTGTGCTAATTACAGAAACTACTGATTCGTTCATTCAGTGTACATGACTGATGGCAATTTGTTATGTCCTGCACAAGTTGTCGGTGCTTCTCTAGCTGGGCTTCCACCCGCAAGCTGATTAGTCTTGCTCCCGTAAAAGGCAGAAAGAGAAGACATTGGCAGGCACGCATAGGCAGTACTGGTCGAAGCAGGGGATATTTACTTGGAAATAGTACTGTTTTACTCTAATCCACCCATACTAGGAGTTTTCTTATTACTGAATGTGGATGCTGCTTTCTTTCTTACAGGAGGAGATATACTGAAACTGGATGGAGATGCACACGGTGCTTTCTTTTCTTCTCCCAGGAGATGGACGAAGCGTGGCGGCTATTGCTTTGCCTATAGGTAGGTGATTCTGAAGACATATTGCAGGCAGGGGCGTGTTGCATTTCAATCCATCTGGAGTCAGAGTCAACGATACTGATCTAGTTGATGATGTTCCTGAATAAAGGAGCTTCAGTAGCAAGTGTTTTTCTCCTGCCTCTGTCTGGATTTTTATTCAGGGAATGAGCTCCTACTGTTTCTCGTTTTGGATTTTCCAAGTTATGAATTGTCTTGCGATACGCAAGGCTGCACACGTGTTGCTGTCGCCTGACAGATTCATCAGCTCAACTGAAAGAATCTGTGCAAATAAACTACTCCCTCCGTTCCGTATCACGAGATGTTTTAGCTTTTCCAGAATGGGATGTATATAGATGTACTTTAAAGCTTAGATTCACTCATTTTGGTCCGATATTGGAGTCTTTAAAACATCTTATATTATAGAACATATGGAGTAGTTTCTAGTGTTTTAATTATTTTGTACATTCGTTAATTTTTGCGGGGAGTTAATTGGCACATTCAACTCCATGCTTTTGCCTACTCGGTGAGGCTTGTGTGGAAACAACTTGCGTGCTATACATTTTGG
Source organism: Poa pratensis (assembly GCA_947311845.1). Lineage (NCBI taxonomy): Eukaryota > Viridiplantae > Streptophyta > Magnoliopsida > Poales > Poaceae > Poa > Poa pratensis. The sequence continues at coordinate 26,046,858 of CAMZMU010000089.1, forward strand.
TACTCCCTCCGATCCATATTAATGGTCTCAACATTGTCTAGATACGGATGCATCTAGTCTAAACACTTAACTAGATACATCCGTATCTAGATAAAGTTGAGGCCATTAATATGGATCGGAGGTTGTATTTGAATCTGAATCAGAGATGAATGTTTACCCTGAAATTCTGAATCTTCCATACTTGGGAGATTTTGACTCTCAACCCAGTCATCCAATCCGATACTCCGAGTAAGCAACACTAAAATTACGCTTAACTTAAAATTGGACAACTGGAGGCAGGAAGTTTCAATCTAAAAAAATTTGGTAGCACATTGTTGAGGGTCTCACTAGCCAAAAAGAAGCCCTGGCCCTAAGAATTGAAATCCTAAAATGTCCCAAGCAATTCACACGTCCTAATAAGGGGCTAAAAAGCTTAAGTTAGTACACAAGTAATACCTTTGTTCCAACTATATACAACATTTTGGTATGCTAAAATGATCTAGCGAAACATCTTATATGTTAGAACGCAGTATTGATTACATCATGATATTTGCTTTGAAAATTTTCGAAGCTTAAAATTTGAAATTTCAAAGTTTTCAAAAACGTGTTACTTGTAGCCCAGGAGCCATATCGCCACACTCTATGACTTGCCCCTTTTTAATCTTACAAGTTTGGGTTACGAAATAGCCACATAACCGGAGATCCAAATAATTATGTCCATTAAAACAACTCATCCAACCGTGTATAAATGTGGCAAACGGGTCCCCATTCCCCGATCCCCGGTGGTTAATTCACATAACAAGGGATGGTTTTGGCGAAGCTTTACTCCTCATGGGGATGTTATCAAAGTCAAAACCCTCCCCATCGGGTAAGGCGGGTCTGAGTCTAAGTTAGCACTACCCATAACTGGTGTATGTTAGTTACCCGCTAAGGAGCATGACATGCGGGGCTAGGGTAAAAGAGAGTTGGGTATACACTATAAACCTTAATCCCACCATCCAACCACCTGACCGTTTTCCCTCCCCTGTCGGTGACTCCCATCCCCAGCCGTTAGCCCCAAGAACTCACCCTCCCAAACCTTACTCTCCATAACATCGATCTCAATGTTGTTGGCTAAGTTGGGATGCTTATCCTTTGGTTATTTGCTAACCCGATGGGGGTGAGTGGTAGAAGAACTGTCCCCGTGACAGTTAATTAATGGGGATGGGGACAAGGACATGGAGAATTTTCTTGCACGTTGATGGTTTTGGTTGAGCAATAACCAGTGGATAGTGTCTCGTGCCACATTTACCGCGTACTCCATTCTAGTGTTGAGCGCACTAAACAGGTTTTTAACACACTAAATTCCCAACACTGCCACTGACCACAAATACTTTTAGACTCAATGTCATCCCATGAAATCTGCCGCACAATTAATATCGTGCCAAAATATATCAACATGCAATTAATATCCTACTTAATATGAGTTAATATCCTACAAAATATCAATGTCCATATCCGACCTAATACCACCTCTGATTTTATTTACCTCACGTTCTTGGTATATCAAAGTATATACAAAAATACCAACATCTAAAATATCAGATGTATTTAATGTGAAATTATATTTGTGATTATTCTAATTGTATTAAATTTATTGATATTTTTACTATATATTTGGTCAAATTTTACAAACTTTTACTTTGACTAAGCCCACGCAAGATAATTGTGAACGGAGAGAGTATCAACAACACGTACACAACTACTACAATAGAAAAAACCAACATCTATAATATAACATTAATATATTGGAATTATATCATCGTAAAATATGTTTTCATGTTATATGCATTTGATACTCCCTCCTTTTTTCAGATTCCAAGAAACAAAAGCTCACTAATAAGTAGCATTGCTAGTTGTGTGGAAAGTGTTCTATGATAATTAATTATGTTGCATGTGGTGACTCTTTCTCTATGGCTGCATGCAAGGTTTGCTTGATAAGCACCATTGTACGAGGTAGAAATATAATTAATACATCTTTAGAAGAGATAGTGACTTGGTATATATGTAAATTGTAATTATGATAGTGGACTTGTATTTAAAAGCCGGGGAAATATTACACATTTGATATTTTTCATATGTACTTAATTAAACATTACAAAGTTTGAGTGTGACTAAACCCGAAATGGTACTACATACGTTCCATGAAAGAATGTCTATAGTTTATAGAAAATATTGTGAAAATATATAATGCAATATCGTAGATACATCATGAAATATATTTTCAAATGATAACTATATAGTATCATAGTTATTGTTTTTTAAAGCTTGGTAAAACTTTACATTGTTTGATATTTTAGGAAAGTTCTATGCCTTCTTTTCGAGAATAACGAAGTAATTAAAAATGTGTAGGGAGTGATTTTTTGGGGACCTTGTCTAGTTAGGCACACTGACTTGTGACAAAGCACTTAGACAGAACAAATGTTTCTATGTCGGGCTTCTCGTGAGCTCTAACTTTTTTACATTTTTTTCAAGAACATGATACCTAAAAACATATGTCTGTATTTTCTATGCACATGTAAATTTATTAAGAAGTATTCTACTTTGTATGGTAAACAACAAATAATAACACGTAGATCTATTATACCTAGCCATGGGCAGCCTACCCTGAACGGCCCGACCCGACCTGGCCCATAAATATTGTGCCTGTCGGGCCAAATTGTGTCATCGGGCGAGGCTCAGGTCTGAATATTGAGCCCGACGGGTGGGTCGAGTCGGGCTCGCGAGAAAAAGATTTTATCCATGGTCGGGTCGGGCTGTCCGGGCTATGTCGTGCTTTTCTGGGCTTTGGCCGGGCTCTGGCCCGATTTATGAGGCCCGACGGTCTGGCCAGCCGGGCTCGGCCTGAATGCATTTTTTTCGCCCCGGCCCGACAGATGGCCCGGTATAAGATCCATGTAGTTTTCTTCTTTTTTAGTTCATGAATAAAATATTTCTTAGTGGAATTATATATGTACATAGTTTGCATATATATGAACATGTGTTTTTTCTTTAGAAAATCTTGAAACTTCATAACGTGGTTTTATTATTGTTTCCACAAGATATGGCACCTTCACGCACATTAAATGTGGTGTACACACGCATTGATTTTTAATGAACAAAAATCCTGACTTTATTTCAATATAGATTCATCACATTTGATCGTGTCTCCAGCGGATCTTCTATTATGAGTCATTTAGGATGGTAGAGAACATACTAGTACTACATTTTTAGCAAGGAAGTTTAAAGCACAGGATTTGAACTATACAACGGTTAAACACGATAGTAAAATGGGACTATTCAGAAGCACATAAAATGCAACAGGTTTTATTTCTTCATGAAAAGAAAAGATGAGCTGAGCAACCGCAGACACCCAATGACTACTGATTCGCGAGGCCTTGACCCGCCGTCTTCTTTGTGTTTTTTTTCAGGGTACTATCTGGTTTCTTATTAGAAAAGAAACCGCCTAATTATACTCTAAACTAATCTGGGCTGATCTGTAATAACTGGCAAGTTCCAGGGTGCGGAACACAGTACAGGTAGAGAGTTGCGCCGCTTGGTTTATAGCGGAGGCCAAGAACTCCAAGAAGCGCAGGTGGGGAAGGGAGGAGAGAAGCAGCGGCAGCAGCGGGACATTTTCGAGGGAGAAAGAGAGGGCCCGGCGGGTGCGAGGTAGGAGAAAGGGAGAGAGGGGGAGAAGCGGGGAGGGCCAGTTAGTTCGTCCTTTTTCGGCGGAGGCGGTTGCCGGCCGCCGGGATGGGGGACTCCGGTGGCTCCGTCGTGTCCGTGGACATCGAGCGCATCTCCTTCGGCGGGAAGGTCCGTGCTGCTAACCCCTCCTGCTGCTTCTCCCTTTCTTCCTCGAATCCGCGAATTTCGTGCTGGCGTGGTTAATTTCTGCTAGTACCGGGGCGATTTGGTTGGCGGCATTGGAGCTGCCTGGCAGGAGGATTGAAAGCGTAGGCGCCGGAAGATGCGACCTCGGTGGTGGTATTGGTTTAGCTGGGTTCTGATAGTTCGGTTTCGATAGGATACAGTTGTATGTGTTGGATTGTTTGGAGCTCCAAAGGGAAAGGTCATTTCTTCAGTTTTGCCAAATATATCTGTCATCTTACAACTCAAATTTTGCCAAGTTCTTCTGACGTTATGTTGTTTTCAGAATGAAACCTTGTTTCAATGTAGATTTTTGGTTTCTGGGCTAGTTACTTTTTATTTGCTGCACGGTTCCTTGTTCAGAATTTTGTTTTATCCTAATTTAAATCGCATTGTTTGGGCATCTAAATCGTAGTTAGGGCTTTACCTTGTTTCTTGATCCATGAGATTTTTTTGTCAGGCTATAAGTCCGATTGGAGTTTTCTCTGCCTTGCCCTCTGAACATCCACTAGCTTGCCATCTGTGTCGTGTAGTATCAAAGCGGTATATTTTTAGGGTGCCTCCCGTGGGTGCTGTCCTCTACCTACCTTCGTCCATGCGGATTTCTTTTATTGGTCCTTGTTCTGTATGTGGCAGCGTGCTAATTAATTTAACTGATCAAATCAATCTCCTACTTTGTTTGTGCTTATCGCTTGATCAAGAAAGAGAAGAAAAGAAACCATAAAGATTCGATTATGACGCTTTTGGGTTGTAGCTTGGGTGTCCTAACTGCCACTTTTCCTCTTCAATCAATCCTGCAATGTCACTTTGCTTAGTTGAGCTTCCGTTCCGAGCACAAGTTTCCTTACCAATCCTTCCTTGCTGTTTCAAAACCCTGTAGGTTCTTTCAATGTGTGAAGTTGAAATGAAAAATGGTGTCTTATATAACTAAAGTTCCTGTTTGTGAACGTTGCCATAGTAAGTGACTTTGTACAAATAGCTAATAAGTGATGTCCAAGAGACAAAAATAAATTTGGATTAGTAAGGAAAAAAATCAGTGGAAAAATCTAAGAAAAAACAAATGGCAGCTACCTCCTCACTAACTGGACTCTTCCCAAATAATGACCCAGGTCAAGCCCAACAAAGATCCTAATGTGCTAAATGCTAGGTGTGGGATAGATGGATGAGTGGTCTGGATCGAATGTGAAGGGTTACCTATTACCTGCTTTCTTGTTAAACATTGGCAATGCAGCTTACAAGTCTCCTTCCGGACAAAGTTATTGTCACACACATTCTTCCTGTGACAGAACAGAACAGAACAGCTAATTTGATTGCCTAGCATATGTTTTTTCTGATGAGTATGCTTTAAGCTATTTGCTTGTGAGTTGTGACATCGTGGAGGAATCACTTCTGGCTGGTGGTTCTTTGTTTCCTCTTATGTTCCTTGGGCCAAAGAGATGGTCTAGGAATCATCACTTTAGCACCACGTCATAATGGAGCTGCTGTTATTCTTTCTTAACAAGCACCTTACCAACTTAGTTTTAGGATAACAGGCAGCAAAGAGAGAACCCTTCAATCCTGATTTCATAACCTTTGCTTCATTTTTGGAAATTCCTTGCTTCAAAGCATCTGTTAGCAGTGCTAGTTTAGACTTTCACTTGCAATAAAGAAATGCATCATACCTAATTTCCACAATAATCAGGTTCACTGTTTTCATGATTTCTTTGGCTTTACCGCGTGGAGTTTTTTTTTGGCTGGTTACAGTTATGCAATTATCATTTATCAAATGTTCTTGCCATCCTGACCCATACACTTTTCTGTCCTGCTTTCTTTAGGAACATCATATACAAACAAAACATGGACCTGTATCTGTTGCCGTGTATGGCGACCATGATAAGAATGCCCTTATTACTTATCCAGATATTGCTTTGAACCGTAAGTTTTACTATTGATTGTATAGTGTTTGAACCTTTTTAAGTGTCCACTTGTGCAGCATATCCTATATCCAGTGACTTTTTCAAAAAAATTGCAATACAAAAGCTTACATTCATTATTGTTGATCAGATATGTCTTGCTTCCAAGGACTACTCTTCTGCCCAGAAGCTGCTTCACTGCTGCTTCATAATTTTTGCATTTACCATATTAGCCCCCCTGGACATGAGGTTGGTTCTTAGCAGACTTAGTTCTTACAACAAAGTTTTTGCTCTTTGTGTTATCTTGATTTGATGCCTCTTGTCTTATACTGTCCTTTACAACAATCGTGCAGTTAGGAGCCGCTCCTATCTCACCAAGCAGTCCTGTAGCATCAGTTGATGAGTTAGCGGACCAGGTTGCGGAAGTACTCGATTTCTTCGGGTACATATTCTCAAATTTGGTGATATTCAGATGAGTTTTCTCAGCGTTCTTAAACTAATTTCTTTGTGGGTTTTGCAGATTGGGTTCTGTTATGTGCTTAGGTGTCAGTGCTGGTGCATACATTCTTACTCTCTTCGCAGTACGTGTTTCTTTAAAAGTAGTTTATTCTCTACTGCTTCCACTATTAATAGCTATCTACATCCTTTCTTGCAGACAAAGTATAGGGAGCGAGTACTAGGTCTTATCCTTGTTTCACCTCTATATAAAACTCCCTCATGGACTGAGTGGTTTTATAATAAGGTAGCCTCTAGTTTACTATTTTGTCTTACAGAATAGTAAGGTCTACTGACAATTTATCTTCTTGCTAATAATAAGGTTGTACTGACATATCCATTTTCTCAGGTGATGTCAAATTTGTTGTATTATTACGGGATGTGTGACGTGGTGAAGGACTGTTTGTTGCAGCGGTACTTTGGCAAGGTACGAATAGCTACGGCAAATTATTAATTACATTTTTTTAGACCATGTGATATTTGCTTAGTTGCTTATTGAACATTTCTGTTGTAATGTCAGAGAGTGCGGGGAGGCTCTGTTGTGCCAGAATCTGATATTATGCAGGCGTGTAGAAGTGTATGTACTATGCAGTTTTATGATCCTGCATTATGAATTATTATATCTCTGTAAGTTTATTGTGCTGATCTCTCCTGTCTTAATTCGTGAAGTTCCTAGATCAACGGCAAAGCATGAATATATGGCGGTTTATCCAAACAATCAATCAGTATGTGCCTGTTTCTTGTTCAATTCTTGTATGATTAACTTGTACCCGAGTCGATGGAATCAAAATGTTGTGCTGCCCTTGCAGAAGACATGACTTGACAGAAAGCCTGAAGCAGCTGCAGTGCAGGACTCTGATATTTGTCGGTGAGAACTCCCAGTTCCACACTGAAGCTGTTCACATGACTGCAAAACTTGATAAGAGATACAGTGCCCTCGTTGAGGTATCTATCTATTTACCCATTAGTCCGACATTCAAATTTGATCCCTCGTTTTGAAGTACCAGAGTCTGGTGTTTTAACAGGTGCAAGCGTGTGGGTCGGTTGTGACGGAGGAGCAACCGCACGCGATGCTCATACCGATGGAGTACTTCCTCATGGGATATGGGTTGTTCAGGCCGAGCCATGTAAGCTCCAGCCCCCGCAGCCCTTTGAACCCGTTCTGTATATCGCCGGACCTCCTCTCGCCCGAGAGCATGGGCGTGAAGCTGAAGCCGATCAAGACGCGGGCCAATCTCGGAGTGTAGGTACGGGAGAAGAAAATTTGGAGTAATTGATGGCTTAGGCTAACCCGGGGGATCGGCATACTGATGGTATATTCTGCCTTTAGTTTTGGTGTTGAAACGGGACAGATTGTTGTAGCTGTGATGTGTAGATAGAGGGAAAAGTTTTAGGCTGGTGAGGCTGGTTGTTGAGGGGTTCTATTCCATTGATTCGTGGTAGTATTAAACAGTTGTAAATTGTCACAGATTGTTTGTCAAAGCAAAAGGAATAAGAATAATAAGGGGAAGCTGATGAGCTGCTGTCCGATTAGGTGTGCACATTGTTGTCTCTTGTCCAACTTCGCCAGTACCTTGGTTTCTTTTATGAGCTACATATAGCCTGGTAAACCATTGTTGTCTCCTGAAGCAAACTTGTGTTCAACCATCGCTGTCTAGAAGCTCTGTAGACCAGTTGAAGGGCATGGTTGTCCTGGTCCCAGCACGACCCGATTTTTCTTGGTCTAGGATCAAGTCGTGTGGCATAAAACCGGCCCCAGAAATAATAATATAAATCGATTTTTCATTCTGGGTGTTTTAATTTAAATTACTCCATATCTCCCCTCTCTTTAGCCTAGGATTCTGACGTAGCAAATGCAATGACATGGCAGAGATTCATGGTCACATGCTGAAATGAGTGCATGGTGTACCTATCGGTGCTGGAGTGCTGATGCTTTTTGGTGTACCCGAGTACGTACCAATAGTTGATATGGAGCACGGGCTCCACGAGCCCGTTTTGACTTTTTAAAAAACGTTTCAAAAAATCGAAATAAAATACCTGATGTAGCCAACATTACGCACTTTAAGCATGCAAATTTTCAGTGTCAAATACCCCAGAAAAAAGACAAATCCAACATTTTCTGAGCTAAACAAAAGTTGAATTGTTCACGCCCAAGATCTTCATATTTGTTATTTTTGCTGAGTCTAGAATACAAAGTACTTTGCATCAACAATTTACACACTTGTAGTGCATAGTATTGACTACATCATGATATTTTTTTGAATTTTTTTGTAGCTTCAAAATTGAAATTTTCAAATACAATAGAAAAAGGAGCTACCTAGAGCTAGCCGGGAGCCAAATCACCATGCTCCGAGTACATACCTCATCAAAACTTTCTTACTCATCTAGCACATGAGGGTTACATGTTAGTAATAAAAACGCATGTTACATGTTACACACTGATGTGTGATTGTACCCTCTTGAATTGTAGTCAGCGTGCCATGTCAGAAAAGGAGAAAGGTAGATGATGATAAGGAGAAGACGAAAATAGCCATCATGGTAACATGAAAAAAGTATGATAATTGTAATGTTTTATTCCCATGGAATTTGTAAAAAACTAAGATATCTTTTTTTCTGGTAACTTCTTTTTTTTTCTTTTTTTTGCATGGTAATACGATTCTCATTGATAAATAAAAGACGAGATACAAAGTACGTATACATCGATCTTACAGATCTGGAAAGATAGGATAAACCTATGTGATCTGGTAACTTCTCTTAAGCCAAGGAGGCCTGTGTTTGGTTCGAGGCGTTAGGCTTTTTCTTTGCTTTATCATTAGGTTGTGCTAAATTCAAGGCCTTACTACGTTCAGCCCATATGTTTCCATCGGTCGAATCACACATAACAATTGATAGAGACTAGAAAATTTGTAGAGAATAGGGATTTTGGCTTTGCGCTCTAGTGCTCTCTTTATTTTAATAAAAAAATCAGAAATCGTATTTTGTAAGTTAAAAAAACCTGAAAAAATATTCTAGAGGTCTTCAACGATGTATCCTGCAAACATGCTAAATCTCACTTTAAGATATTTGTATTGTGAGCTACACATAAATGAAAAAACAGTATGGAACTTATTATAACGAGCAGTGCATATATTTAAAAACCACAAAATTCATAAGGTTGGTCTTTTTTATAACCTAGCATAGAGTTAAAAGAATTTATCATTGTGGTTTTCATGTTTGTTGGATACATCATTGACTACATCCAACATTTTTTTTCTAATTTTTTAGAAACTTGTAAATATGATTTCCGATTTTTTTCCAATAAAGGGAGCACTAGACCTTGGGAGCCAAAAGAGATTTTTGCATAGCGGATCCCTTAAGATGTCGAACCTTAAAACTAGCTTATGGAACCCCTCAAACTGGTTTTGCGGTATGAAAATTCATCTGCCAGAACAGATAACTAAAATGCATACTGTAAATTAAAGAAAAAGTTCGTTGCTGCTTTTGTCCCATTGATCAAACTAGTTCAGCATGGCAAACATCTTAATTCATAGTTCATGCTCAAGCCTTTCAATTCCCAGAGTTTTTATTTTATCCAAACTTGTTTTCAGTTTGTCCTTCGCCCTCGGGCCACCATGTAAATTCTACCTTCTAATCAAAACAGGAAGCTATCAATAGTTCAGACGTAGATTGAAATCCTTACCCAAACTCTGAGCAAGAACTAGCAATCACCGGGGCCTTCGGACGTGGCGGCGCCGACGAGTTTCACTTGCGGTCGGAGGGGTCGTCGATGACGAAGGAGTAGCATTGCGCCTCCTCACGCCACTCCAGCAGGTGAGGCTCCTAGCGGCTTAAAGGTATGTGCTAGAGATGTTCCAAGCTCCGCTTGGCTCGTCTTTATAGGAAGTTTTCACTCACAACCGTACGTTGTTGTGCCCCAATGAGACATACATCTTTTATCTGGAGTTGCATGGTGGGTACCTAAAACAGCCATCCATGGCCATTTCGGACATCAGCCGAATTTTTCCCATCCCCCGACTAATACCCCGGTTTCTGTCAGGAATACGACCAACCAATCGTGCCATAAGGATGAGTTTGAAATGGTTTAGGCTCATGCATAACCCGGTTGTTCAGTTCTATAGTGGAAATCAGGCACCAATTGTGAAATCTGATTGGAAAAGGCTTACGATGGTGTCTTATCTTTGTGAAATCTGATGCTAAATCCCAAATACCCCTTTTGACTTATGAGTTTGTTGCTCACTAATTTTCCAAACATTGATTTTTGCCAGACATTTGCACATGTTTTGGATGTATTTGCACAAGGTACCACAAAAGCATCGAGTGGTGTCATATGTTCTGCATCAACGAATGAAATAAGCAATAAAAAAAAAGGTGTCCATGAAAAACATTGAGTGATCACATGGTCTTATCCGTATCTCAATTTATGCTACTTTCTTAGAGTTTGCTTGAGAGAGAGAGAGAGAGAGCAGCGTAAACCCTCATATCAGTCGATCACTTCTCAAGATCGTTAATTTATAATAAAATGTTCATCAGTAGTAACATGTCCACTACGTTGAAGCTTGTGTTTAACATATGTGCGATCTATCTCAATGTTATATAAAAGATAATCACTTTGAACATTGAGATTTTTCATATGTGTAATACATAGTACTTTATTTGCCTTATACTCAATCCGTTTTAAATTAATTGACGCAGATTTAGTACATTGATTTGGAACGGAGAGAGTACAAGACATGAGTACACGCACTTCCCATGGTACAAAGTATGAACATGCCTATGCCCATCATGCAACCTAACATACTCATGTGAGTGGAGTGAAAGAGAAAACTCCGCTCTCATATATGAGTGATTTGTTTTTTCTCTTAAAAAGTATACCACATGTTCATTAACCGTGGTTGGGCGCTCCAGAAAGAAAAATGTCACGACACATAAACAAAAGATACCTCACACAAATTAGACAAACATGTTCTCGAGTGGGGAAGGGGATTCTCGAGCCAAATATTCGCCCGTCGCCAACCCTCGACGCCAGCGAAGTGGCAACTAGAGTAGAGGAAGACATACGCCACATATCAAAGAGTCATTGGAGCACTATGGCATGTCTGCTTTGTGATACGGAAAAGCGCCACCGTGGACCGTGGACGACAAGGCTCGTATCGCAGTGATGTGCTAAACGGGTCCAACCCACAAGCCTATGTCCTGGGATTCATTGCCTGCTGTCGACGAACATGACTATAGCTCTGTCTGCCAACGACCTCCAAACCAAAGTCAGGGAAGACAACCTTTGTAAGCCGTCGTCACCATCAGAAGCAACAACCGCTATATTAGTCTCCACACGCTCCCGAGAGCCTCCCGGAAGAAACACTGCAATGACTTGCTTTCCTGAATCATATAATATTTGTTAATATCTACGATATTGATTTTTTCCATTACCACATCAAAGATTTTTTTAAAAGAAGTTCAGCCATGAATCGAATAGCCAGAGAACTTGAACAACATGAGTGAAATGCAGGACATCCAAAAACTTACAAATTCTCACAGTTTTCCATCCAAAAAAAATTGATGCACAAATGAATGTTTTTTTTCTGAACCTGAATGAATGTTTTTTTTTCCGTTTTCTCTTTAGCGAATACGGGATTTCTTTTCGGAACCGTATGCCTACGAGAGACCTCTATGCATCTAGGCTACTGGCTACTGATGAACTGATCTACATTTGGGAACGAGTCCCCCAGAAATGGACACTTCTTGTTCAGTCCGAAACCCCTAGATAAATAGGGCGAACCTGCAACCCGCTCCTACGGAGTCCTACCTCGCCACCGCCGCCGCCGCCACTCGCCCCTCCTCCACCGGAGCCCACCGAGCTCCCCCACTCCCAGATTCTCCGAGCGGGAGCTCGTCCCCCTCCAACGCCCCATCCTCCTCCCCCCTCTTCAACCCCACAGGTAAGCCCTAGCACATGGCCCGAGCACAAATCTCGCGACTCCACCCATGGTCCCTGCTCATGGTTTGATCTCTAGGGTTTGTCTCGCAGGGGCTGGGGTTTGGAAGATTCCGGTCGGTTCCTGCGACCCCGCACGCAGGAAACCCTAGGGGGCTCATCCGCCATGTTTCCGCCTAAGGGGCCCAATCCCTACGGGCAGCAGCCACCGTACGGCGGACAGCAATCCTACGCCGGCCAACTCGTACGTCTCTGAAGATTCCCCTGATCTGGTATCTGTCTGGTTATTTCATACAGATGTGTGGCAGCTTCTCATCATGTTTGTGCGCAAAACCCTGCGCTCTCTTGTCCCCTTTTTGTGTGCAGCCTGGTAGTGGTGGATTTGGGGCCTCCGCCGCGGCAGGTGCCCGTGCCGGACAGGGTGCTGCTGGGCAGTATGGAGGGCCTTACGCTTCCGTGTATGGCACACAGCAGGTTGTTAACTAACTGTAATCCGTGAACATTTTTCAAAACTGGTCACTGCGGTTCATTACTGTTACCTGCGTAAGCTGTTCTGTTGGTTGTCGTTTATGTGATGTATGTAAATGAATGAAGGTTATTAGCTGCCAGTTCAGTGCCTTTGGAATGCAAAAGTTTAGTAGGACTGCGCAGCTTGGTGCTATCAGAATTCTGATGTATCACATGCACATCTGAAATGGAAGAAAGCACTAGGTTTCACTGTGCTGCGTAGGCTGGTCAGGATTATTGGTTCCAGCTCAAATAGATTAATCTGAAATGTTGCTGGCTAAACTTAAGTAAAAGTAAGGAATCCCCTGGGCCTGAAAATTCTTTGTTTATCCTTTTACCCTATTATCCACACGAAGAGCAATTTGTATCATGGCATTCTGGAATGGCGCCTACATTGTTACGGAAGGTTGAAAAGGCCACCAATTATATTAGTGATTACTGACTTCTGAGGGTTTTGCAAACTAGATGTATTTTTGGTTTTCCAACTCCGCACATCGGAACAATGGACTGATTCCGTGTCACTTCTTACCTACAGCGTCATAACGCCCAATTTCAGCATCTTGTTACTGTTTTCATTTTTTGCGCTGCATAATTACCGGATCATCTGAAGACTCATCCATTCTGTCTCTACTCTCTAAAAATTTATCAGTGCCTTTATATCAAGAAGTGAAGCTTTTTGTCTCGGAAATAAGAATATGGCGGATATAATAGAACCCACCAATTATATTACATTTATGTGAATGCTGCTCTTAAACTGATTAACAACAGGATATAATAGATTCAGCCAATTATCGTTACATTTACATTAATGGGCTATCAAACTGATTAACTAACCTTGTAACAGGCATGTTATATTCAGTATTTCGAAAACAAGAAATCCTAGAGCATTTCAGTATTCAGAATTTCACAACACCATTGGACCTCCTTTTGCTAAGGAATGAATATTCATGTAAGTTTGTTATGCTAAGTGACTTGGTGCCCTCGCAATATCCGAATCAGAAATCGGATTAAGTGCTACGTTGGCTTATGTGATAGAATGATTTGTGGCTACTCCACTATAACATTATGTGGGTAGTCATGTACTATTACAATAGCTTATCTGTTGATCAAGGAACCAAATGATTTGGAGAAACTATAAACACACTCTTGTTGGTTAAAGAAGCACACCACCTTTTTAGTTCCAAGTGTCGCAGCTGCTTAATGAGTTTTTTGCATGATACCTTGATTGAATATCCAATTAATACTTTTTACAGGTTGGTGGACTTGGTGGCAAAGGTCCGGATTCTAGCCTGCCAACTCATCCAACTTCACTCTCGCAGTCATCCAAGTTCTCATCTGGACCTGCAGGGTCCAACTTGGCAAGACCAAACGATGACTATATGGCTGTGCGTGGATATGCACAGAAGCTAGACCAGTACGGTACTGATTACACTTCAGAGAGAAGAATATATGGCGAACACTCAGCTAATCTCGGCAGGAGAGATGGCCTTACTGATTTGGATAGAAGATATCCTGATCATATACCTGCAGGCCATCAGGTCTATCACGTGTGCTCACTTTTTTGGCCCTTTCCCTTTATTTATTTAACAAACTCATTTGTATGACCAATTTTTTTTACCACAGATTCATGACCGCGTAGAGCAGGTAGAGTTTGCTTTTTTCTTACAAAACTACGTTCTGTCCCATATTTATGCTCTCTGTGGTAGCTTATAATCAGTTTGATCCTGTTATTTTTTTTAGGGTTCAGCAATGCGCCATCAGCCACTCCTGAAAGCTCAGCTACCGCCTGTGTCTGACATGAGGTACGTTAGTTCACAGTCAGCTCATTTAGGTTAACTTGTTCAAGTTTTTGGTCCATATGGTAGCTCTTACTCTAAAAGCCGCATCTAATGGACGACTATGTGCATGCTCCAAACATCTCCTCTTAGGACATAGTTTTGTTAGTTACTTTTGAATCTCACTGGCACTCTTGGAAAGTTATATCAGTAGTGATCCTTTGATCCTTTGAGTGTTTATCACTGCAACAAAACATAGCACATGCACTGAGTAAAGTATGCATTTCTGGCAGACAAGCCGATTACTTTGCAGGAAGGTCCGCTCCAATCCATCAAGAACCCCAGGAGCTTGGTACATATGGAAGGGCTGAAGCTGATCATCGCAACTTGTCCATTCTTGGGAATGTTCCATATGGAGGACAACAGACAGCTTCATTGTTGGGAGGAGCTTCTAGGACAAACATTGATAGCCTTGGATACGGGCAAGGATCATCAGGCAGTGGTTATGGGATGAGTCTGCCCTCTGGACGTGACTATGCCTCGGGGAAAGGCCTTCTCCATTCATCTTCAGATTCTGATTACCGCGACAGCATCTTACCCCGTGCACGTCCAGGCATATCCATGGTTGATGAACGCGCAATTGATCGGGCTGGTTATCGTCGTGAGCTGGAGCTAAGGGATGAGGAACGTCGAAGGGATCTATTGATGGAAAGGGAGAAGGAGCTTGAACGGGAGCGCGAACGGGACTTGCGAGACCTTCGAGACCGTGAAAGGGAAAGAGACCGTGAAAGAGAAAGAGAGCGTGAAAGGGAAAGGGACCGTGAAAGACTACTAAGGGAACGTGAAAGAGAAAGGGAGCGGGAGCGTGAAAGGGACCGCGAAAGAGAACGTCTCCGTGAACGCCGCGAGAAGGAGAGGGAGCGGAACAAGAAGCATGTAGCCGATTCAAGACGAGAGCGCACTCCACCTAGAACCTCTGGTGATCGACGGCGTTCTTCTTCTGTTAGGTCTGAGAAGCCTTTGCGGCGACTTTCACCTCGACGTGATGCTGTGCATAGGTGTCTCTATGTTCTCTTTAGCTTTGTGGATACAGTAGGTTGCTGCTTCGTCTTTGCAGCCTTTTAAACTAACATTTTCGTTTGTTGTCCTGAAGGCATCGTTCACCTATTAAAGAAATAAAGAGAGAATATATATGCAAGGTAAACGAACAGTTGTGTTTGTCACAGTGTTCTTGCAAAAATCAATTGATAATATTAATTCTTTACATGCCTCCCTGATGCACTCTGGTCTTCCTTGACTCTTGTCCATCCTTGTTATACGTCCAAACTCAGAATTAATATATCAGAGAGATTCTGGGTTCCACTTGTTCATCCATCTACACCAATCCTTGTTTTTGCCTTTCTAGCCATTTTCTCTTTCTGTTACCACTTGCCTGGAGATCTCTGGTGCCTTTTATTCTCATATGGAAACTTGAAGACCATTCACACCTTAAGCATAGATTGCACCAGAATGGATACGATTGAGCAATCATGAAGTTGTCTTCCATCCTTTATATGCAAATCTCATTTTAGTATGTTCAATTGTGCAGTAGCTTTAGTTCGAATGCCCAATGGAAACAGTATGCTAATTGGCTGTTTTTTTTGCAGGTTTTGCCATTTCGTTTGGTGGATAATGAGAGAGACTGTTTATCTTTGACTAAAAGATATCCTAGGCTATCAGTTATTCCAGATTTTTCTAAGGTTTGATATTCTATTCATGACCGTTGCTTGTCAAAAGTTCAAAAGTCAATATGGAACTATGTTATCATACATCGTTCTTATTCATTTCCTTGCCTTATTTGTGATTTTCTTGTTTCGTAGATTGTCTTGAACTGGTCTAAAGAAAGCCTAAATCTTTCTCTGCACACACCAGTGAGGTACTTCTTTTTATTGGGATTTCATAAGTAGATTTATGTACTGTTAGGTTTCTTGCTAAATGTTTTTGCACTTCCTATTAATGATATGTTTTCTTACTATGTTGCTGTCATTGATATAAAACAGTCTGGAGCATGCCATATGTGAAGAGGATGATAAGACTGATGAAAGTGCACTGGTCTCTTCTGAAGAAATATCAAGCACAAAGACTCCAGAAACCATTTGGAATGCAAAGGTGTTTGTCTATAGTGTTGTGTTTATATTAAGTTGTGAGTAAGGTTAAGTTGTTGTTTCGAGTAGTAGCATTGGTGATAAGTAGAGGGAGTGTTAATTTGAGTGACTAGGGTTGTTGTACGTGGTATATTAAGTTACACACGGTATATGAACTATACCATGTACAAAGTTAAGTTGTAGCTGTTTCGGATAGTAGGGAGTGTTAGCGAGTTGTGTCGTTATACATGGTATATATCAATAATTTTGGAAAGCATGTGGTATATTCTTTTACGCATTAATACTCATGTTTGTTGAAATTTTGCTTGCAATTACATAAAATGCAACTTATGCTGCTGGCTTGTGCTATCCAAAGGGTGCTGTGATGGTCTTCCCCTGGGTCGTGCATGCCACTTGAGTAAAATCTATTGCTAGGATGAGTTTCAGTTGTGTGGAAAATATGTTTCCATCACATTATGACATGGAGACATCCCATAAAATAATATCCTGCTAGTATAATTTTATGTCGCATATGTAAAAAATGCTGCATTAGTATGATGTATAGGTCTCCATGTAGTCCAGTGTTGTGCTAGGATCAGAGTACCGACCGCTAGTCTTTGCCTAATCTTCTTTGGTGGTAACTGTGGATAAAAGTTACCTGATATTGATGCCATGGTTGAGTATCTTTTATCCAACCCTTATTGATAGACATTGAAGTGTTTTGCCTCTTGTACTTTGGAGTAATTCGAAGCATTAAATGGAAATGGACCACCTTACGTTGTTTGGACATATACACCCTTCAGTTATGCTGTCTGTCCCTTATAAAGTAACTCTAAACATTGTGAAATGATTTTCTGCTGTGCTTAAATGTATGGTCATGTATCCATGTGCGGGTATATCAGTTATGCTGTCTGCACGTTATAAAGTAACTCTAAACTTTGTGAAATGATTCCCTCCTGTGCTTACATATATGGTCATGAATTTGCAGGTCCTTCTGATGAGCGGTATGAGCAATGGTGCCTTTGCTGACATAACGTCGATGAGAAGTACTGAGGAACGAGTGGTGCACTTGAACAATATCTTAAAATTTGCTGTATTCAAGAAGGACCGTTCACTTCTAGCTATCGGCGGCCCTTGGAATGCAGCACTTGATGGTGGAGATCCATTGGTTGATGGTTCTTGCTTGATTCAAACCGCTATCAGGTATGCCTTCATTAAGTAATGTACCATGATAACTTGCTACTCTACTGACTCTACTTCTTGGACAGACATGTGAAGGAACTGGTTCAAGTTGATCTATCTAATTGTACCAATTGGAATCGTTTCCTCGAGGTAACATCTGAATCAATTTCTCAACACTTGCTTGGAACTGTAGTTGTTGAATGTGTTCTTCGTGTTCTTTTTTTTGAAGGAAAACAGCATCCTTCCATCAATTTTTTTTGTTTAAGTTGTCATTACCGGATGTTCTTCTGGAAAGAAAAAAAATGCAAAACACATATATTCCTATTTACTTGTTTGTGGTCTCGCCAAATTGATGTTCTGGTTCTGATTTTTTAATCCAAAACAATGTTAGGGAAACTATGTATTACAGTCCATCACGCGCAGAAAAAACTGCTACTGGTAAAAGAATTAGCCCCTCCTGGTTGCTGGATTGGCTCTTTTTCGATAATTTAGCTTGGTAATTTATCTGATATCTTCTATTTTGCTTTAAAATCTCCCTTGATCCCCCATGTGCATATTTCTAAAGGATTTTTTGCTAACTGTTGGAATGTCAGACTTTTTGACTGGTACTGACCAGTTACAAATGCGACATCAAACCGTTCTTATAGCTGACATGTTGGCTCCTCCATAGGATAAGACGATACCTTTTATCAATAATTAAGTCCCTTCGCTTTAAATTACATGTTCGATGAAATATTATTGCTGAAGTCTGTAAGACGTGTATTACTGCAGGTCCATTACAACAGAGTTGGCAATGATGGACTGTTTAGTCACAAGGAAATTACTGTACTGTTTGTGCCAAACCTGTCGGAATGTGTGCCTTCAGTGGATTTATGGAAGAACAATTGGATTGCATACCGAAAATCAAAGATGGAAAGGGAGCAGCTGATTATAAAGAAAGAAAAGGTAAGCTTGTGGTTACTATTGTAACTAAATTGTTTTCTACTGAATCAGCAGCACTAACAGTTCTGACTTCTGTTGTTTTTAGAACCCAGATGATCTAAAGGAACAGAAGCAAGGTGTGAAAGATGCCCACTTATCATTTTACTACCTTTTCCTTGTCTGATGATGCACAAATTAATGATCCTTATTTATTTGGCAAAATATTAGGGGAGCCAAGCGAGGCTAAAAGTACAAATGATGATCACTTACAGGAGGCCGATGTTGCTGCCAAAATTGAGAAAGTCGATGTTGATATTGAACAGCAGGTCAAAGATGGAGACATCAATCTTGCTGGTAATGATGGGGAGAATCTTGATAAAGTTGGGGAGCAAGTTGAGAAGATGTTGGGGGTTGTTGAAGGAAACACTTCTGGTGACGCTACTGCTGACCATGTTACTGAGGATAAAAAGCCCATGAAAAAGAAAATAATAAAAAAAATTGTGAAAGTTGTTCGAAAAAAGCCAACTGGCGAGGCTTCAGTGGATAATTCGCCTCAGGTTGACAAGAATGCTGTAGCAGAAACTGCGGACAAAACTGCTGAAAAGCACATTGAACAGAAGAGTGATGATGTCACGAAAGAGCAGGTGGGAGCTGGCATTAGTCAGCAGCCTGAGGCCAAGAAAACTGGGAAGAAGAAGATAATTCGAAGGGTCATTAAAAGAAAAGTTGCTGCTTCAGCATCCGAGTCAACTGCTCTTGCCGCACCTGCTGAAACAAGTAAACAAGAAGTGGAAGTTCAACCGGAGAAGAATGATGAAGACCTCACTGATGCTGGGAATCCACAGACTAAGCAGGACGAAGGATTGAAAACTCCTGCTGAAGATATCTCAAATCAGAAGAAAGAAGAAGGATTGAAAACTCCTTCTGAAGATACCTCAAATCAGAAGAAAGGACAGGATCTGGAGATGAAGGAACACATATTGACTGATAATCAAAAGTCAAATATTGATACGGTTAACCAGCAGGAAGCTGTGGACCAAAAAGATTCAAAAGTTGAAGACAAAAATGAAAAGAATGACAAGAAAAAGGATGATAATGAAAAAAAGGATAAAGACCAAACAATGGACTCCAAGACAAAGTCAGCCAATGAACTAAAGAAAAGAAGAAATCGGACGAACCTCCGAAACATCCAGGATTTATTCTTCAGGCCAAAAAGAGTAAAGAATATAAAGTACGCCTATTCTGCTATATGATTATCTTTTTATTTCATATAGATACTACAGTAATATAAGCGTGGTCTTATAAGTTCCCCATGAGATTTTATTGAATGATCTTCATTTGCAGCTCCGTTCAACTTCCCTTTCATTGGATGGCCTCCTAGACTACACCACCAATGATGTAGAGGAGTCAGTATTTGAGGTCCATATTCTTCTCTGGCTTTTGTAATTATTTGTTAATTGGTAATTTTTCATTACAAGGGATTGCTACCTCTGTGCTTTTATATTTTTCATTGCAACTTCCTCTGTCCCTAAATATAAAACGTCTGCTAGAACGTTTTATATTTAGGGACAGAGGAGTACTTTTGCATAGTACTCTTCAAAGAAATCTCTTAATTAATTCATTGTTTTCACGGTGATGTTCATCTGGCGTTGACATTGATGATTGATCTGTTCTTCCGTTTCTTTTTCAGCTTTCTTTGTTTGCTGAATCATTCAGTGAAATGCTGCAGTACAGAATGGGTTGTGTGATATTGTCTTTTCTTGAGGTAAATTCCGTGACCTCTGTCTATGCTTTGTTAGCTTAAACACACAATCATCTGTTATTGTCTGTAAGTGTATTTATTGCTGCTTTTCTCATTTGTAGCTATCTTCTGACACCACTATTGTTGTTTTGTCATTCAAATGCTATTCTCCTTTGAGTTGTAATCTAGTACATCTTTAACCCCTCTACAACTGGTTCCCAAAAGTATGTCTACTTCCATCTAACTTTGAAGTTTGGTACCAGAGTATGCTTGCAAGAAAATGCCCAGTAGGTGGGCTATAAACTGAGAAATCCAACTCCATTATGCTGATGTTACCAAACTTTAGGATAATTGTTCGCTGGTAATGGTCCAAATTGTGATTGGAAGTTGTAACTTGATAGGTCATTGTTATTCTTGTCTTTCCCATGTTTTAGTGGAGCGTAGTAAAGAGTAGAATTCGTTGCTTCATCTAATAGGTTTTGCGGTTTATCTGTTTTCAGTTTTCTAATGTAGTTTTTTTGTCTTCACAGAAACTTTACAGGCAGTATGTCATAAAGAGGAATCAACGTAAGCGCCAAAGAGAGGAAGATCTAAAGAAGGAAGACAAGAAATCCACAGAGAAGCGACTCAAAACAACTGATGAGAATCTAACTGGTAGTACCTCGGGTAATCCAGGTAAAAATGATGAAATAACAAAAGAGGGTGGAGAAAAGATAATTACAGACAACTCATTAGCTACCCATGAGGAACTGATAAAAGAGGGTGATGAGAAGATGAGTACAGATCACCCAGCGGTTGCCCATGACGAACTGATGAAAGAGACCGAGGAAAAGATTGGCACAGACCATACAGCAGCTGCCAGTGATGAACCTGAAGCTGATGAGACAATGGAGGATGAGGATCCTGAAGAGGATCCTGAATATGAAGAGGACCCCGAAGAAGTAGAAATGTATGAAGGCGATGAGGACATGGGTGATGCTACTGCAGAACTGGCAGAGGCACAGGTTATATTCTCCATTTCCTTTTCACCATATCTAATATACACAAGTACACAACTGCGAACTACTCTTTGTATTACAATATGGTCTTCTCCTTCATAACTGTATGAATGCTTGTCGGTTTGCTATCCATCGTTCAACTCATGAATCCATGTGAAATTTATATAGGCTTTTCCACTAGAATTTTTTCAGAATATGGAAGTATAGCTTTCTACATGTGGATCATATCCAATTAGTTCCAATTAAATTGAATGGATAGTCGGAAGCCGTGAGCACCCCCTTCCAAGCTCATTGTGGAGTGGACTAGCATGGGCTCACTTTTCGAGGCTAATGGCTCTAGTTTTACATTTGGATTATGTTTGCGAGCTCAGAAAATACTACCTCTATTCTAGAAAGAGTGCAAACAAACTTCTCTAACTATGCCCATAATATATGTAAATATTGAGATTTATCAAGTGAAGTAGTACCATATGAGTTGTCATGAAAAATATTTTCTAATATTATAATTTTCGACCATTTTACTGATGTTTATGTGATTAAATTTGTATGTCGGAGGCTGCACATGTCCAAAACAGCACCTATTTACGACCAGGGTACTAGTGGGATGAAATTTGCCCTTGCTTATCACATGTAACTTTCAGTTTTATTTAACGTTGTAGGTGCTGTGAAACTAATTATGATTAAACGGTGCTTACTTGTGGCACTTCATTTTTTTCTTCTGCAGAATGAGGATAAGTCAAATGAAAGAGAAACCAAGCCAGAAGTACCTGCAAAAGATGGTGATAACAGGACAACAGAGAATCTTAAATTGGAGAATATTGATGAAAAATCTGCTTCAGGGCAGGACAAGCAGTCTGTAGCAGAGAAAGGAGATGTGAAAGAAGTTGGAGAACAGTCAGTTGGTAAGGAGGGAAAGACATCTGTGTCACAGAAAGGAGACTCAGCAAAACCGGAGGTGGTTGATAAGGACCTGCTGCAGGTATTTTTTGCTGCTGTATATAAGAGATTAAATGAGTCGCCGCAAAGTTAAAACTCTTGTCTTTGCATGCATCCCGGCTAATTGCTAACATATGATCGTCTTTCCCCTGTGTTAGGCTTTTAGGTACTTCGATCAAAACAGAGTTGGTTATGTAAAGGTAGTTACAAGCAATACTATTGTTCTGTTGAAAAGTGATTCCTCAATTAGGTACATGAGGTTGCATTATTCTCATTGTTTTCACAAAATGCAGGTGGATGATTTAAGGTGCATCCTTCACAACTTGGGGAAGTTTTTATCCAATAGGGATGTAAAGGTCAGTTACTTCAATTTGTTAGTTCGATTCCATACTATTTGTTGTAATGATATCTTCTGGAACTTGTTATTATCTATCTATTCATATGAAGTTTCACCAACACAGATGCGTTGAGATCTTGAAAGATATAGAGGTGTATATACTACTATTTAGTTTTTCTGTTCTCAGCTCAGTGTGGGTACTTCTTAACTTTTGGTTTGTCTGCTGGGAGGTAGACAAGTTTAGCTGATATTGCATGTCGACACACTTGGTTGCTTATAAGTAAACTAATAATAAGATCGCAGTGGAAATAATGGGAAGGTGTATTTGTCAATTCGATATACCTGCACCTTTTGGGGCGGGTCAGCTGTAATCACTGTAAGCTTAACATCGAGTACCTCGTATGCAAGAATTGAGCTTAACAACGATTTCTGTTTTGATGAACGTATGCTCATCTGTTGGATGTTGTCTAACGCTGGTATGTTGTTTGTTGTATGTAGGACATGGTTCAAATTGCTCTTGCTGAGAGTAATTCTGCAAGGGATGGTCGCATTATCTATACAAAGCTTGTGAAGAGAAGTGACTCCTGATCTGGACCTGGATTTGACCCCTAGCAGCCCGTTGAGACGATGGAACTCATCTGTCTTGACGATGATCAGTGGAAAATCAGCCATGGTGGAATAGTGATTGTTTAGTTATTTTCATATTCCTAGTGAATACTTGTTCGTGAGCTTAGCAACATGTTGTATGGTTTGTATGTTGACCTACTTGGGATTTTCCATTAGATTTTTCTTTTTGCACACAACATGACTTAGTAATAATGTGTGCTGGTGTTGTATTTTCGATTTTCTTTGGGATGAAATCTGTTATTGACTGTTGATCCTAAGTAAAAGCTCTATCCAAAGACCCAACACAAACTAGAAAAGGATGATAATTTGAATGCTACATAAAATGGAACAAGCAATATAATGACCCAAAACGAGGTTACGTTGGTCAAAGTACATTCTCTTTGCTGAAGTAGTTTAGTGTGTGATCTAAAACAAGAAGCTTTTGTTTTTGACGAGTCAAAAGGTTTCTCTATTCTATTAAGATTCATGAACTTGAAGATGTGTCATTTTCGTGTATCTTGACGTGATGTTTGTTTGAACCGATTTGCATTAGCGTTAAACTTTATTGTTGGACGATAATAAATAAGAATCACTTATTGACTGAAAACACCAATGTAAGAGCATCTCTAGCAGAGCCTGCAAAAAGCGGACCCGTAAAACTGTTTTGCGGGTCACAGAAGACGCGTTTTTTTGGCTCAAAACGACGCGGCGCAGAACAGAAACCGCAAAATCAAACTGCAAAAAAGAATATGCTGTAGAATATCCGGTCGTCTTCTTCAGTCGTCTATTTTCCCAACCTGACCAGCAGAACCAGCGGCTCCGTCGGTCGTACCATGGCTGACTGATCAGCAGGAAAGCACGCGAAGCCCCCCCGTGAGCGGCCGGACGAAGCCCCCCGCGTACGCGGCCGGCCGGAGACCCCCGCGACGCCGGCCCGCCCCCGTGACGCCGGAGGACGAAGCCCCCCGTGGGGGAGGCCGGGAAGCACGCGAAGCCGCCCGCGGCGGCCGGGCGAAGCTCTTTGCGGACGCGCGCGCCCGGAGCCCCCGCGATGCCGGCCGCCGAAGCCCCCCGTGGGCCGTCCGAAGCTCGCCCGCCCCCCGGAGCCTCCCGGCAGACGAAGCCCCCCGTGGCGGAGGCCGGGAAGCACGGGAAGCCGTCCGCGGCGGCGTGGGAAGCTCCCTGCGGACGCGCCCGCCCGGAGCCCCGCGATGCCGACCGCCGAAGCCCACCCATGCCGCGAGCCGTCCGAAGCTCGGCCGCCCGCCCGGAGCCCGCCGGCAGGCGAAGCCCCCGTGGCGTGCGCGGGCTGCCGGCAAAGCCGCCGACGGACGACGCTGGCTGGCCCATTCGACCGTCGCCGGCGCTTGGTGGTGATTCTGCAGAGTTTGGCGATGATTTTGCCGGTCTCCGGCGAGTTCCACGGCGGAAGGTCACCGTCGGGTCCTGAATGTTCAGCCCGCCAACCACTTGCGCGGGATACAGGCCCCCTCAAAATCAGACGCCAAATCTGTGAACTCACGGTTTCGAGGGCTAGATTCTCGGGGCCCTGCAAAAAAATTTGCGGGTTGGGTAAATTTGCGGATTCTGTTCTCCGCCTTTTTGCGGTTTTCAATCCGCATCGTGCGGTTATTATGCGGGTTTGCCTCTTTTGCGGGTTCTGCTAGAGATGCTCTAATCCTGTTTTTTTGAAAGACCTATATACTCCTGATTTCTTTTGCGGGTGAAATCTTGAGTTTTATTCAGCAATAATAGCGTTACAAGATTAGACCTAAAAATCGGCTCCTGATTTAATTTCATGAACACTGGAAATTGAAACAAATATTTTAGTGCTTTGAAGCCTGTTTCAAAACGATATATTATTATGCTCCGTGGATTGGAGCATGGAATGTGATGTCTAGGGGTATTTGAACAAAATGCATGCACAGTAGCGGATGCGCAGCAGTAGATGTAACTAACCATTGGTGCTAGCTGATGCCACGTCTCTGGTAGAAATTTGCAGATTTCTGTAATCTTAAGGCAGCACTGTCATTGCAAGTTGGGAAAGAAAAGAAGGATATCGGTGCTGCTATACGTACAACGATTCACGTCCGATTCCTGTACGATCCTTCCTATGGAGCAGCGAGCTTGCGTGACGCGGGGTAACAAGCAGTTTGGGTTCGGTTTGGCCTTGGGCTAAGACTGGGACTTGGAATCGGACAGCCTTAGCTGTTGGCACCTCTCAAACAACACTTATTTTACATTCTCTTTTCTTGGCCCTTTTGCAAATACTTGGACGTAGTGCTCTCTAACAGGCTAGCAGCCATTCTACACCGACCTATGTAAGAAGATTTCACGAGGCTGCTGAGCTCGTGCACCTCTAAAACCTGGCTGGGCACAGCATGTCGTCGTCCTCGCCGCCGCCTCCTCCGGTTTTAGGACACAAGAAAAGTTTTTGGTGTAGCAGATGCTCTAAAACTAGAACTAAAATTTGGAAAGAAATGGATACTGTGATCCGACGGTGGAGAGAGAGGGAGGCACATGTGACGGTCACCGGCGTTGAGCTCGATTTTGGTTGGCGGAGGTCACCAGAAGCCGAGGAAAAGACACGAGGGCAGGACAGGGCCAGAGGAGAGCCGGAGGATGTGGCGAAATCCAGCGTCGCATTGCTAACTGAGTGCGCTGAGAGATTATCAAGGAGCAGCGGCTTGCCGACGATCGCATGGGGTCGCGGCGGCCACTAATTGACATTGGTGGGTTGCTGCAGTGACCACTCGGGCCGAGAGGAGCGAGGAACAACCGGAATTTACGGATTCGTGCGGTGGCATCCCGAGATTTAACAGCGGTCTTGGTAGTTTGCGGTGGATGTTGCGGGCAGCGAGAACGAAGGGTGAGATGACGGCGAGGCGCTGGGGTGGCCGGCGAAGTCGTGGCGGCGAGAACCAAACGAAGTCGGTTATGCTGGAGCCGATCTGCTCTCATGTCCTTGTGGTGGGCGGTGAGCTCGGGCAACACTTTCGGGCAGACACGAGCGGTGGCGCACCCCATTAGGCCGAGAACCTGGAGTCCGAGCAAAATGCATGTCGTGGCCGTTGATTCCACTCTGCTTGGCCGGTAGCTAGGACGGCGTGACTCTAAATGGTTGTTTTTTTGGAAAAACAAAATCAAAATATGCTAATTTTCTAAATTGTGTTGTTTTCTTACAATCTTCCTTTTCTTTGCGAGCAAGGGATCGTGAAGGGAATGACACTAGTGTAGGTTTGGGTTGGGCTGGACGTTGGGCATGTGGTGAAGGGAAGGGACTAGCGTAACTAGCACTACGAGGAGGAACTATGGTACAGAGATCGTACATGAAGTGTCGTATGTGAAGCAACTATCGTACCACGAGGGCGCGGACCATGAGGAAAGAAAAGAAGGATATCGACGAAGATGGTACTACTAGTGCTAGCAATTCACTTGGGAGAAAAACGGAGTACTGCGTCGCAGCTAGTATCTCGAGGAACGGCGGCGGCCTGGAGAGAGTGCGTGGCTTGTCCGGGCCCAGGCACGATCACATGCATCCGGGACGTCCTTGCTGTCTCCTTGGCGTTTGCCGGTCCAGTCCGGCCGGTGAGAAAAAAGAGAACTTTGCTCATGGTCCGCGCCGCTCGACAGTTCGGTGCCGTGCTGCTCCGTCGCAGCTCTGGTGAGACGCACGCGCACATGCCTTTGCCGCAAGCGGTTTGTACTTAGTCTTCTCTCTCGCGCGTGTGCGTGAGGCCATGAGAGCATCTCCAACCACAATGGCCAAATTTGGCCCCAAACTGTCCGCGGACACGACCGGACGACCCCCAAAAACGTGCCGCTCCAGCCGTTCTCCTCAAAAAGAAACCCCCAAATCCATACAAACCCATGCAACGTCGGAGGGAGAGTTGATCAACGTAGATATATAGAACGTTGATACATAGTTCATCCGACAGCAGGTCGCCGGATCGACAAACATAGTTACAAAAGTAAATTAGAGATGGGCAAATCTCACATCGGAGATTTGCCCTTGCCGGAGCCGCCGCCCTTGGACCGCTTGCGGAAGGCGAAGTACGGATCTTCGTCTTCCTCGTCGACTTGGCCGGCGAGGATCCGCACGGCGCGGGCTTGCTCCTCCGCGTGGCGGCGCGCATTGGCCGCCGCCTTCTTCTTCTTCTCTGCCTCCGCCTCCGCCTCCGCCTCCGCCTCCGCCTGCGACAGCGCGATGACCGCCTACAGCGCTTCTTGGTCCTTGCGGCGGCGGCGGCGGGCGTCGGTCTCGGCGGAGGTGAAGGACTGCGCCACCAAATCGAGGGGGAGGTCCGCGTCAGCCCCGGCGACGGCAGCCGCTATGCTCAGCGACTGGCCCGCCCGCTTCGCCTGGCGGAACACTTTGCCCACCGTCTCCGGCGCCCGCGGCGGCGGCACCGGCAGAAGCCTCCACCCCTCCCCATCGGGAAGGACCTCCATCCAGGAGGGGCTTGGACCGGAGGGAGACGACGACGCGGCGCGGCCGCAGACGCCGGAGCTGACCTGCGGCTGACGCTTGGCGGCGCCGCCGATCTACGCGCCGGAGCCGACCAGCGGCTGCATTGGCCACTGGCCGCTCTCGCTCCCGATCCACGCGCCGGCGTGCTCGAGTGCCCCTTTTCCTCCAGCGACCGGAGGACAGCGACGCGGTAAGCGAGGTCGTCGTCGGGGTCCTCCTCCTCCGCGCGTTGCTCGACCGCCGCCGGCGGCGCCTTGCTCTCCGCGTCCGCCGGCTCATCCCAGAAGCTGATGTCCTCGGAGCCGCTCGACATTGCGGATTGGAGATGAGGAGGAATGGGGAATGCGGTTAGGGTTTTCTCGGGGGCTCCGATTTTATCACGCCGGCGACACGTGGACACCGCCGGTCAGTGTTCTCCGACGGTCAGCCTTCATCCGACACGCGGGCCCAACTTGTCAGCGACCTGAGGGCGGACGCGTCCGGTCGCGTCCGGGCGGCCCCAAACCCGCCCCACATTTGGGCTGGGTTTGGGGTGTGCCGGACCGCCCGGTCGTTTGGGGCCGTTATGGGGCCGCGGTTGGGTGGCGTTTTTTGGACCAAATCCCGCCCGGACCGTCCGCCCGGACGTATAGGGCGGGTTTGGGGCCTCCGCTTGGAGATGCTCTGAGCCAACCAAACCAAACCTCGCGCAACTCGTGAGAAATAGTGTGCGCAATCCATCAACAAGGCGATCATCAGTTCAACGAGGAAATTGCACATTCCACCAGCTCACGTCATCTCGTTGCGCAAACCACCAGTTTTATAGATTTTTTTCACTCTCCACCATGTCTACGGCTAATCCGTTGCAAACCAGTATAAATGTCCTATTTATCCCGATTGAAAGCCAGCCGTCGGTCAGGTCTAACATGGATAAGCCGAACACCTTTTTGTAATCAGGTGGCTGAGAATATTGAGATTGTCGATATATATATATTATGTAACCAAGTCCCGACGGCTTGTCCGGCTGGACAGCGGTGGGGTGGTGGCCCGCCATTCTGTCTTCGGTAGGGGAGGGTGTGGGCGTCGGCGAGTGTGTCAGGCCACGTGCATGGGTCAGAGGAACTGAGAGCCGGTGGACGTGTGTGGCCTCGCGAAGGTCGTACTCCATGACGGTCGGTGAGGTTGTTTGTTCCGTCTTTTGGTCTGTTTCTGCTAATTAATCAGTCAACGCGTGTTTATTCTTAATTAACTGCAATGGCAAATCTTGTCTCCGTTCAAAAAAAATCGTCTACTCAGTCATTTTCATCCATGTCAATTTTTTTTTGTCATGTCCGTGATGTAGCTTGTACTCTTGTTGATGGGTGGTTAGTGTCAAATTTTATTGTCAATAGTGTGTTTAAGCTAGATTGCAACGGATTAGACGTACACTTGGTGGAGAGTGCAAAGAACCTGTAAACCTGGTGGTTTTTTTACAACGGAGCATGAATCTGCTCACAGTTCAACACCCGAGAGAAACGGTAAGATTTCCAGAATAAGATTTCTTCCAAATGTAAGTGTTGTAGCAAAAGAGGGGTCCTCCTTTTTGCATATGCACCAGAGTAATCATAACAGGGCAGACAGTAAGTGAAGCCCCGTCAATTCGGCCGGTTCATGCTGGCTCGCACGCATGGGAAATAACAAGGGTTGCTTGCTGCAGCGCCCTGGCTGTCTGTCTGACAGAGAGACGACTGCACATTACTCGCCATGTTTTAACCGTATTTAGCCATACTAGAATTACGCGGTGTGCTGCCAGTATATCCGCATGTTTTAACCGTAGTTCACCATTCAGATGATATGCACGCGCGCAATGCATCGATGCATGTACGTGCGTGGAATTCAGGCGAAGCAAATACAGTAGGTTTTAGTAGGTCTTGATCACGCACGCGTGCGTGCAGCCGGCCATGCGCGGCGCGTGCTTCAGATTTTCCGGGGCCGATCGATCGAGACGCCTCAAATCAAGCTTTGAGATCTCACCGCAGGAGGCTGCGCCAGTCAGGGATCTAGTAGACGTGCATGCTGCATGCATAGGCCGGCGGGCTTGCACCGGTGTGCCCCTCGCGTCTAGAGGAAGGAGAAGGAGATACTACCACATCCCTAGGCAACGCCGACCCGAAAGCACGCTGCTCCTTTTTCATGCATGTCATCAGATCAGATCAAAGCCAAAAAGAAAGTGTAGCCCAGCCCAGTAGAGATCTTGCGAGAGGCAGCGAAGCAGAAAGGCGTGTTCCTCCTTTTTCTTCGCGAGGGAAAGAAAGAGATATCGTGCTGCGCGCGCCTCGGGAATGAAGGCTTGATCCACTTCAGGCAACTTGCTGCACCACCAAGCGTCTCGCCCTGTCACCTGTCCCTGGCCCTGCACAGCATGCTATGCTATGCTATGCTCTCAGACATTGGAATCTCGATCGATGCTGCAGCCTGCCTGCAGCCTGACGGGGGTTGTCTCGTAGTAGAAAAATGGCGCCGGAACAATCATGCCACTGCCAGAGCGTTAATGAAGCCCCTGCCGCGGCAGGCAGGGAGGGAGGAAAAACCCCTCGATTTTGGGCGGTTCTGCTTGGCCCCAAGCGGCCGTAACCAAGTTTTGCTTTGCCGCATGCAGTACCCTTGCAGGCTTGCAGGAACTCCAATCGTGGAAAGCTTCTAGTGGAAGCAATCTTGATCATGCATATATAGGCAGGGCTGATCGGAGGTAAGCGTATGCATGTTTGGCTTCTTCTTTGACGAGAAGACGGGTGTCGTATCAGTGGCTCGACCTGCAGGGCTACAAAAGATCAGGTCTCAACTGTGCACGTCTCTTATCTTTTCTTGACAGTTTTTGCAGCCATCGGTCAAAATTAGTAGCGAAATGCTTCAGTGAGATCAAATCGGGAGGGCGCAGGCGAGGTCATGATTACGCATCCACTGGAGTTTTATGCAACTCGTCGTCCCGTGCACGCGTCACGAGCATTGGCTCGGCTGCTGCAAGCTTGGTTTTGACAGGTTAAGAAGCATGGGTACTCCTACGTTTTGAAAATCCTTCTCTACGTATCATGAATGAGCAGCAAACACACCTCGTAGACGAGAGTGGATTTTTGCAACCCGGATACATGTAGCTCTTTAAAAAAAATTGAAATCGATATTTTTTAAGTTTACAAAAAGTCTCGAACAAAATCCTAGATGTAAATATTGTTGAGATCTACAATCGTGTAAATTTGCAATTCCAAATTCGTTGTATTTTGGGCTGGACAAAAAAGATAAACGGGTGGATCTGGGTTGTGAAATATACACAGTTGAAAATTTGCACGATCGTATATATCGACAATATCTAAATCCAAAAAAAAATCACGATTTTTAGAAACTTAAAAATGTCGATTTCGAATTTTCAGAAAAACAAGCTCCATTTAGCCCGGTCTCCATTTTAGGTTTTCGCCTTGTACACCTGCTCCATTGTTTGGCTTGCATGTTAAGAGAAAATATTGTGAGGCCGGTAACCAAACAAAACCTGAAGAAAAACGAGATGAGCTCTTATTTCCCAGTAGTTTCCTACTCCACTGGTTTTCACATTTCAACAGCGACGATAGTGGCCGCCGCGAAGAGATGGATATAATGCCGATTTGCATGGCGTGCCTGACACGCTCGGTGTCGACATATCCTAGCTTGCTGCATTGGTCATTTCCTCAAGTATTTCCAGGTTTTACGTTCACGAGTTAAAAACATTTCTAGGTTTTAAGTCGTCACCAAAGATAATGGCCTATAACTATACAAGAAAAATGGAGTCAATACACAAGACGGTTAAAATAGCAATGGTGAATCAAAGAGGGCCCTGCAAGCCTGAAAAGCTCAAACCCCTCCGCCCATGTCGCACTCAGGCTACAACCGGGGCAAAATCTCGCACCGCCGCCAGCCACCAGCCCCTCTGCCCCCCTCCTCGCTGTTGTTGCCGCCGGCCTCTGCGTCGTGGCGGCGACGAACTCCCCACTGCCTAACAACTGGTGTCGGGGGGTGGTCACCCTCTCGAAATGGCGCGGGCGAACGTTAGGCCCGACTAGGTCGACGAAGGTAGGTTGCCGGCGCAGGCAAACCAGAGCGGCGGCTTCGGGACCGTAGTTGCGTCACTAGTTCTCGATGGTCAGCTGCGGGGTGGCGGATCCAGGGCCGTTGCGCCCGGATTTGATGGGGGGCGGGCCATTGACCTGGCCGTGTGGATGGCAGGTCTACGACGCCGGCCACGCGGAGGCGCGAGCATAGGTGCTCGGAGATGGGTGGATGTGACGCGAGGTGGTGTGTGCCGACTCGAGGGATAGCTCTGCGACAGCGGCGCGTGGAGATGGTGTGGATGCTGAGCTTTCGGTGGTGGGCTCTAGAGCGGCGTGAGGCGAGGTCTGGTAATGGTCGGCGGCGGCGATGATGCTTGGTACGTAAGGGCTGGTTTGGTGGTGGTTGGACCGTGTGTCCGGTTGAGGTGCGGTAGAGTTTTGATTGAAAGCTTGCTCCTGCCTTAGTTGGAGCCGACAGCGGCGGCACCCCCGATGTCGTTATACCTTCTTGGAGGCGCTGTCGTGAAGGTTCCGTCCCCCCGGTCATATGTTCATGGTGGCTTTGGGCGAAAGCCCAAGCTCAGGTTCTACCAGAGCGGACATCGACGGTGATTATTTCGTCAATTCCTCCTTGGAGGCCCGACATTCGCTGCGACTGCCCGGTTTCCTTGTGTGGTGCTTCTGTTTCGCTTGAGTCAGTTGACGTCGGGGCAGCGGCCCCGGATGGTGGTTGTGCGTCGAGGCGGCGGCCTCAGGAACCATGGTGGGCAGCATATTCATGGCGGTTCGCATGGCTTCAGTGACAGTCTGGTGTTGCGAGGCTGTCGGTTTGGTCCATTCGTCTATGTGGAGGCGAGGATGAGGTTGTCGGCTCTTCGACGTGTCTGTGGGATCGCCTTGGCTTGTTTGTTGCTACGAAGTCGAAACTGCGGTGACTAGGTCCTGGTGGTGTACGATGACGAGCGACAGGTGGCGGAGCTCCCTGTAGGGTTCGTCTCTTCATCTACGTTGGAGTATCCCGTATCTGCTGCTTCCATCGCAGTTACGACTTCTTCTCTCGGCAAGGGTGGAAGACTGGTCGGGTCTTTGCGGAGTGGTGTTGAGCTTGGTTCTATGTCTTCTCGAGATTGTGTGAGGGTGTTGGTGTTCGTTGTCCGGTTTCCTGCAAATAAACCGAACACATTCTTCTTTTTAGTTAAGAGATAAGGTAAAGGTTTTAAAAACAGAGCAATGGTACAGAAAATAAACTTGACTTGAGATTACTCGAATAAACAAGTTCGATCAAATATTGGAAATATTCTACGGACCAACAGTGCTGGAAATATTCTACGGACCGCCAATGTTGAAAAGGAAAATTAATTAAGATATGAAAACAAGGGAGCTAGCTCAGCACCCAAAGACTCCTCATGCGCTATCATGGCAAGCTGACTGCACCCGGCCGTATGCCTGCGTGTATGTCTTGTGTGACTATACGTCTATACATCTCAATCCCGTGCATTTAATGAACTGGATACTCAATCATTCCCTATAAGCCATCGGCCTACATCTGCATGCCCTAGCTAGTAGCTAGGCTACTACGGCGAAAGGACGGATAGACAGTAGTGTCCGCCGCACAGAGGCGACAGGGGTTTACCGATCCTCATGTCATCGGGTAGTCCATCCTTTCCAATCTAGGGAGAGTATCCCTTTTATATTTCCTATGATGGTTTGTTCGTTTTTTCTCCAATGGAATCAAGACATGGTTTGGTCATACGCAATCTTGTAAGATAGGAATGAGCCTGATATTGCAATCCAGTCTTTTCTCATATTCCTGTATTTTTTTGAATCCGCAAGCAAAGAGGGTCTAAAACTCTAAAAATGAACATTGTTTAGATGATTTTATATCACTAACTTAGAAATTGAATGCTTGAATTCTTCTGAAAAGGTATATGTGTGATACTATATTTTCGTGTGCTTTATACATATATTATAGTAAAAACTAGTGGTTGAAGATAAATACCGAAGACCACGATCAATCTCCAAATGCAATACAATTTGATGATGCCGAGAGAGTATGGATTGAAGGATTTTCATATGACTTTGTAGGCTTCCTGTTCATAGATTTTTCTGTAAGGAACCCATATCAATCAAAGAAAGAAATGACACATCCAAATTTTCTGTGTATTACAGTTCTATATCTCAGTCACAAAGGACTTTTAACATCCAGTTGTCGGAGATAAGTGGGTTTAAACCATAATCCTAAGAACCTGCATCACTTTAGACCCACGATGTTAAAGGACTCCCCTAGACGGTGGCTCCGTTTTAGAATCTCCTCCACCGATCTAATCTGCGGTCTTGCACCAAGGTTTCTAGAAGATTACCTCGCTGCAGAACAAATTGAAGGAAAGCTATGATTTCAAGACTTCATGAACAAGGCATAAATAAACCCTAGGGTACAAGGCTCAGACATTTACCACAGGTATAAATACCGAGAGACTCCAACCAAGATCTCCACGTTCGACTCATGCTGAAGCTTTGTCATTGCATCAGTTTGTAAACCCTACCCTTAATCCAAAGACACAACTAAGAATGACAATTTAACGCACAGGTACGGGTACGCGCTTGTACCGTACCCACGTACGTGCATGGGTGCATGGGTACGGTAGGGTATGGGCATAATAAATTTTTATTATATCCATGGGTAGTACTCGTACCCCTACCCGTTAAGGCGTGTGTAGGGCACGGGTATAGCCTTGTGGGTATACCCATACCCTGCCTGTTTATACTACCATGTGGACCTTACGAGTGGAGCTCCAACATTCATTTTCGTGAGCTTGTAAACCTATGTTAAAATTGTCATCAATTGTCAATTTGAGTTCATATAATTACCATTTACACATCTATCCGTTATTGAGTTGAGATAAATATATTTGTTTTGTCAAATGTGTTATCGATGAATGTAAAATGATGAATAAATTCTGTACTATTTGATCTACCCGTTAGGTACCCAATGGGTATGTGTATCCGTCTGTATGGGTACGGGTAAAGTTTCATACCCGTGTGTGCGGATACGGGTGGAATTTTGTACCCACTGACTACACTGGTATGTGTATGATATTGCTCTACCCGCCCCATACCCTACCCATTGCTACCCTTAGACACAACTCAAAAACTCCAGATGAGATCATCTATAACTCGCCAGGTTAGCCTCTCGATCTACTAGCCACTCCACGCATAAAGTCTGAGTAATCTTCATCTACATTGTCTACGGCTCGAACATGTTGACATGCACCACCTGCCGAACAAATAAACTTACTTCTGATTTCTGGGAGAAAGATTGTCGTGGGATCATGAAAATTATACTTTGACACCACTCTAACATCTTTTCTTACGTTCATGTAGGATTGAGACATGTATCGTGTGTGTTGTTGTGTTCCATCCAAATGACTAGTAATGTAGTTTTCTTCGGTTCTTTTTCCTATCTCCGCTTTTTTTAGTCCTATGATCCAAATAAGGGTTACGGTAACTCCAGGAATATAAATTTAATGATACTATGTTCCACCAGTCAATTGATGACTAAATTTGAGACTCCAAGTCCAAACACGTGATCATGCATAAACTTGGACAGATGGACTAAGTGAGGACAGACTCCTGTCGTTCAAAATTCGTACAAAGAGTATGTTTTGGGCTTATGTAAAGAAACTTTTTTGAAATATTCTGTAAAGAAACTTTATAATATATTGATCCATAATTTTTGTCGGTATGACTTTTAGATTCAAGTTATCTCGAGGCCTTTTTTATTTGGAAGAATGATTCTTCAAATCGACAAGGATTGTTTCTCCATAGATCAATTTCGTAAGAGTATCTTGGAATTCTTTTGATACATATACAAAGACTTTATACATAATTATTATGTTTTTATTTGGCCAAACAACTCTTAGTGTCTCTGTAATAACACTCCTGATCATGAGAGCATACATTGCCCTAACCTTCTTTCCTCAATTATAGCAAGGAATGTGGTCGTTAAGATGACTTGTATAATAAGCAAATGAGTGGTGTAGCATCCTAGCTAGTTCTATACTAATCGTTCTCGTACTTGTTTGTTGTGCTTGCATAGCTTATTTATGTGTTTGTTGGTACATTCTCAAATTTGCCCGCATCATATAGTGTTTGTTAACCCAAAAGGATCAGTGAATATTTAATTTTGAAAATTTATTGAAATTCAAATTACAGAATACCAATAAAATCGAGTAATTTTTGTTGCTCGCCTATTCACCTCCTTCCTAAAAGACAACCTTGATCCTTAACAAGGCCATATGTTGATACTTTTTCAAAAACTTTCATTGAATCTTAACTTAATTCCAAGAAGATTTTGATTAAGGGAGACCGTTAGGATGACATATGTAGTAAGTACATGAATTTCAACAACCCTCCTATAATGTAATTATGATTTAATTAATATACAACCGCAAAACCCAATGGTGCACACCAAACCATATATCACCTATTATGTGTTTCTTTCCTACGTGTGACAATGTGAGGTACCTGTCTAAAGATTTTTCACCTACAAAGGTGCTAAGGATGCTATATTGGCACTGGAGTTTCTCCATAGAATCGATGGTCAATTAAGGTTCTGCACGAAGATTAATTTGCGATTTAGCTCGATTTTGGTATGCCGAGTGGAACGCTTGCATAGATTTTTTTTACCCCAAGTGCTCATTTATAATTACGTTGGTGTTCGTCTTGACCGATGCCAAACCGTTTCCTAATCGCCAACTATTATCTTCGTTCTGTCGACTTTCTATATGATAGGTTTAGGAGGCAATCATCATGCCCATTCTTGGCCTGCAAGCCGAGACGGTGGTTAGCGCAGATGAGTGGCTTGGGTCTCGAAGGACGTCCAACAGTGAACACCGTTGAGAAAGCTCACCAGCGACAGGAAGAAACGCATGTACTAGAATCTCTTGGTCTTGATCACTTTACCCTGCACGTAACCCACAATATACATTAACTCCTCCCTGCAAATATATATATTCATTAATTCCAAGCACATGATGCAAAACCTCGAGAGTTCAAAAATAACAATATATTACACAACAAGCACCTGGCTTCTCCGACCATACTCCTGATCCTGGGTGATCCCATATTGACAAGCCAACGGTGTGGATTCCCTATATATGGACGGTAGGAGCGCTTCAATTGCAGAACCCTGTATCTGTGAGGTTCCTCTATGTGAGAAAGAGGTTGATAATCTTGGATCAAACGGCGTGTTGTCCTTGTGAACCTCCAGCGGTCTATCTATACATGGTATTTCTTTAGGAGACTACACGGTATTTCATATATGATGCTCACTGCGGGTAGGCATGCAGGCGGACAGTCCGCCGGGCAGTTATGCTAATCTTTTAAACAAATTTTGTTTAGCCAATCGTATAGTTACCGGATGGGCAGGCGTGGCGGACGGAGCCTGCATGCCTGTGTTTTTGTTTCTGTTTCTGTTTTTGTTTTCCTTTCTATTTTATTTTTCCTATTTATTTTTCTTTTTTCTTTTCTGTTAAGTTTTTGTTTTACGTTTTTATTTCTTTTTTGGTTTGTGGTGTACTAATTGGCTAAAAAAATTGCTTAAATTTATCGGCAAAGTTTATGTACATGGCTGAGTCGTCATGCATGGGAAAATTCTAAATAATTGGGTTTAACACAATTTTTCGTTTGAAATTAGTGTGTGTGTGTGTGACTAATTGCCAGAATTAAACATTTTATCTCACGAATCAAACAAGAGAGCTAATGTGTCATTATTATGAATTTTGTCTCTTCCTACGTGTAAGCAGCATACAAGCAAAGCTGAGCTCTAAAAACGCCTTCCAGTTCCGAAATAGTCACCGCTCTTTATTTTCCAAAAAAAAAAAAAAAATCGACTGACTAGTCCTTTTATCCATCGGATCAGAGACTACCTCTTCGTTCTAGCTCTTCTTTCCCCCACTGATATAAACACCGGCTGCTACTCCGTAGCTGCTTCTTCCTCATCAAGAGAAAAAGTAAGCAATGGTCGCCGTCTCCCGTCTGAACCCTGTAGCCTCGCCATTCATTCCGATGGCACTCCTCCCCGCTGGATGCTGCCCCTCTCCTACTCCGGCCGGCGCTATGCCTAGTTTGTTCGCGTCCCAGTTCTTGTACCCATCGCCTCCACACCCGCTCTCGCCACCGTACGGGTGGCCTGTTGCTTGCGGCCACACTGGAGGGTTCACAATGGGTGTGCCCGCGTTCCCGCTGCAGGCAGCATATGGGTACCCCCTGCCAACTCCGCCGGTGACCGTGTACTACTACACGGCGCCGCCGGCGCCATCGGCCACCCGTTGCTGCATCACCGAGATCGTCGAGGACGGAGCCGAAGTGGCCGCAAAGGGCGAGGTACGGGACGAGCCGTCCCCACGCTCCGTCCTTGCCACTTGGAGCAGGGAGCCAACCACCTCGCCGGGAGCGCCGCTTCCGCCTCCCCAGCCGCCTACATCTATCGCCAGCAAAGTGCTCCCCCGCCGGCGGCCTCTCCTTCCTTTCAAACCCTGTGGGAATATCACGACTCTGATGATTCGTAATATTCCCAACAAATTCATGTAATACTACTAGTTCTTTGCCCTCTCCTCCTCTACGAATTACTACTTGTTTGCTCGTTTGATATTATTGGTCCTGTTCTTGTCTCGTGTACTTAAAGCTTGAGTTTATCTGGGACACTGCGTTGCAGGAAGAAGAGATTCATGGCTATCCTCGACCAGCACTGCGCCGAGGAGAACGCCAACCTCGCCGGCGAAGCCGTGAAGTCGGAGTACGATTTCCTCTACCTCCCGGTCGACTTCGAGTACGGATGCTGTTTCTTTCCCCTCCCGAGCGTTCACTTTCCATACAATCATCAATGCTATTTTTTCACTAGGGTTCTTGGTTTTCGTCCGATCTGATTCTTTTGACCCTTCCCCGACTCCTGTTTGATTTGTTTGTTTTGTCTTTGCCCAGGACGGGGTACAACAAGGGCTACGCCTTCGTCAACATGACGACGGCCGTGGCGGCGCGGCGGCTGCACGAGCACCTCCACGGCCACCGTTGGCAGGCCGCGGGCTCCAGGAAAGTGTGCAACGTGATGCACGCTCGCGTCGAGGTAATTAATCAATCGGGTTCGGTGATAATCTTTCATCTTTGCTTCGTGTGATGCGCGCTAATCAATGCTTGCCGCCGCTTAATTTGGTTGGGATTCGTATCTCATGCAGGGGCTGGACTCGCTGATGGCGCACTTCTCTGGGTCGCGCTTCCCCTGCGGCGGCCACAAGGAGTTTCTGCCGGTGCGCTTCGAGCCGCCGCGGGACGGCGTCCGCGAGACGGCGGAGCACGTGGTGGGCCACCTTGTGCACCGCCACCGCTGATCGAAGGGCTCGTCGGTGCGACGGAAGGCCGTGGTACGAATCTATCTTGCGTTCTATCCTTGTCCTGTGTCCATGCCATGGATGGATAGAACGGGAGATAGGTTAGTTCGCCTAATCATTTCATGTGTTTTACTGCTCATGTTAAGTCAGTCAGTGTCCTACAGGTGTTTAGTCGGTGTCCTATAAGTGTTTAGTGTGTGTCCTAGCTAGAAGTGCAACACCCGATGCCCTCTTGCATTCTGGAAATTATTCCTGCTTCAACAGGAAAATTTGACCTTTGTTGTAACATGTATGCAAATTTCCAGCGAATGAGAGAGGTCCTAATGCTAAGTCTCAAGTCCCTTGCATTACCATGATGACATAAATTAAATTAGCACAGTTCAACTAAAGGTACACATATTCAGTGTGGATTTAACAGGCAGTATGTTTAGCCACTGTTTTTTCTCTTAACCTTCCGAGTTCAGGATTTACCATGCATATGAGTTTATATCTTCGGAACAGAAGATGTTCAAGTAGTTTTTGGCCAAAACTGTCATTTTTTAGGGAAAAACTGGCAACTTAAAATGATCTTTCGAATGCCAAGCACAAATTAAGAAGACCCAGCATGCACTCGGCAAACATTGGACCACCCGGCAGAGGTGAATTTTCCAGTAGTGAAACGTGGAATGAATTAACGCGGCAATATGATTAAGGTCTGTAAAATAAAAGAACTACACGCTCTGCAAGCTGATCAGATATTCGACAGGAGTTAAGAATCATCAATTTTATTTCGCCCCTTCGGTTTTTCTGAGACAACATTAATCTGGATAAACTACGATGTTGATAAAATGAAACACAGTCAGACCTGACCCCGGGAACCCTAGCCTCCGTTGCTGGGCTCTGCTAGCTCCGGCACCCTTTGCCGGCGCGGTGGCAGTAGATCCACTCACTACCTACGTAAAAGCAACAAAACTGGTTCTTTTCGAAAATTCAACACAAAATAAATCCCATGAGTTAAGCCTACAGTCGTGAGTTTGTGAACCCTCCCCATCGGAAGACACACCGTTTTCTTCTGTTTCTAGAAGAAAGAATGGACGCCTCTCCTAAATCCACCTCCCTAATGTTTTAGATTAGAGACCGATTTCGATGGATTTGCTTTCCCTTCAATCCTTCAAGATATTCTCCTCCATCATGCCCCTTTCTTTTTATTAGTTGAAATTGATTTGGAGAATCCCTAATTCATAAAATAAAATCAAACTTCATTAGATATCTGCATTTGAATTGGTAGATTGTTGTATCCACCCAAAAACTTTGGATGTGTTAGATTGGTACTAGTGTATTTGCACTTGTATTTGGGAGATGGTACTAGTATTGGTAGGTATTGATATATTTGCATTTGAATTGTATGCATATTTGCACTTGTATGGTTATTTGCACATGCATGTGTATTTTTGCACTTGTATGGATATTTGCACGTGCATGTGTATTTTTGCACTTGTATGAATATTTGCACGTGCATGTGTATTTTTGCACTTGTATGAATATTTGCATATGTATGTATCTATTTTCCGTTGACATGTATGAATTTGCAATTGTATGATATTTGCACGTGTATGCATGTATGTATATGTTTGCACGTGGATGTATTTATTTGCAATTGTACACATATCACTTGCATTCAATATTTGGGTAGTATATATTTTTTATCCAATTTTGTCCTTGTGTGTGCATGCATGTTTTTGTTCCCCGTGGGGTTCATGTTAAGATGAACTATGGCGAGTGATACATGCAGTATATACGGAAGACTGGTTTTCTCCCTTTCATCACATTTGTTGCTCATTCGACGCCTAAGATGAACCCTCGTGTGATCAATAAAAAGAAGGGGGATAGGGATTAAAGGGGACGCCAATCCACAAAAATGGGCTCAAATCGTGGTCGCAATGGTAGGCCAACCACGATTATGCACTTACATTGCATCGCGCAAAGGACGACACCATGCATAAATAGGGCTGGTCCGGTTACGTCGACGTGTCGTGGTCAACAAGGAACATGGTGCTTTTGACGGGGCGTCATGCTATCTTACATGACGGGTCGTGCTATCTTGCAGCGCCATGAAAAATGGTCAAATAATTGTGAATTTGATTCATTTCATGCTGAACTTTCAAAAAATGAAAAAAAAAGGCAGCCCTGTCGTGGATTCAAAAGTGCACACAACACTGTTGGTGGCTGCGCATACGGCGTCTACTCATCCTGACGCATGGAAGGGCGGATATATAGCCACGTAAACTAGGGCTAAGCTATAGACACAGCATGCAGGAGATGAAACCCTACGACATGAAACCGGCCTGGCCGGCTTTTTTCCACGGAGCAATCGAGTATAAGTAGTGAGGCAAAAGCCGGCCAGGCCGGTTTGCCAGTTTCCAACGAGCTTTCGGCACTGTTTACCTGATCAACATGGATCATCGAGACGCACCTATTGCCTGCCGCGGCACCTAGCTATATGTCATGCAGGCGGGAGCGAAGGACTATCACTATCCGATGCGAGCCACGGCACGGATCCCTCCCGGTGCGCAAGGGATGATAGGGATGGATGGAGATGACGGGCAGGCAGTGCAGGCCGGGCTTCCTCGATTCTCGTTCTTTCTCTCCTGAAACATGTACCACCTCCGTTTTCAAATGTAAAATATTTTATATTTGTTCATATTTATATATATATATAAATGTATTTAGATATATTTTAATGTATATGTTCGCTCACTTTAGTATGTACTACCTCCGTTTTAATGAATAACACACACATGCATTTCAAAACAAACTTTGACCAAAAATTTTGAGCAAAAATATCCTGGTTATATTCTACATATTTAGTATGGTTGGATTCATATTGAAAAACACTATCTAATGATGCTAATTTTATACCAATAATCTTTATATATTTGGAGTAATTGTTGGTCAAAGAAAAAACACGTAAAACGAGGGCGTCTTATTTATTGGAATGGAGGGAGTATCTAGACAACATGTGTAACACCTAAAACATCTTATATTTAAAAACGAAGAGAGTAGTATGTAGCTGGCTCAACAGAAATGGTCGAATCGACTGCCTGCGGGATAGGTTTGAAGCTATTTTAAGATCCATGCGATGT
This sequence comes from Poa pratensis, assembly GCA_947311845.1. NCBI lineage: Eukaryota > Viridiplantae > Streptophyta > Magnoliopsida > Poales > Poaceae > Poa > Poa pratensis. Next base: position 26,089,185 of record CAMZMU010000089.1, read on the forward strand.
AGATATGTGGAGCGGCCCAACCTATGAAACAGGCTATTTTTCATCCAGCGGTGCTGCGTGTAACCAAACAGGTCTTTTACATGTCCAGGACGAGGCCGAGGGCATGGCTGCACTACTGGAAAAGGACCAGTTTCCGACGGCCAAGCACCGTCGGCAACACACTCCAAACCGTCGGCATACACCTATGCCGACGGTCACCGTCGGCATCTAGCCGTCGGCATCTTCTCGGTCGGCATATAACGCGTCGGCCGTCGGCAACACAGAACCGTCGGCATACAACTATGTCCCGACGGTTTTCCCAGGCCGTCGGCACGCAAAGACCGTCGGCAAACAGGACTGACTGACGGTAAGGTTTGACGGCGTGGAACTGGGTGCCGACGGTGGCATCTTCGTATGCCGACGGCCCCAGCGTCGGCATTGATCTCCACGCGTCCATTCATGGTAGCACCTAGCGGGCCCCACCAACCTATACCCCGACGGCTGCTTACCCATATGCCGACGGCCGGACCGTCGGCATAGATACCCACGTGTCCAGCACCGGGAGCACCTGGTGGGTCTCATGTACAACCTAAATGCCGACGCCCTGGACATGTATGCCGACGGCTACGATAATGAATAAACAGGTCTTTTACATGTCCAGGACGAGGCCGAGGGCATGGCAGCTGGAGGCACCGATACATTTCGCTCTAAGACCAATGGGAGTCTGGATAAGAAAATGGTCTCTACTGGCGTCTTCATTCGTCATGCACGGTCCGAAAACATGTTAGGTAACCCTTTATTTGCCCCTAACTTCCAGAACCTGCACGCGCTATCTGATAAGACCGCACACGACTCTACGTAGGACTCCAATAGGTGGACACCATTGCCTGTGATATGACATACATGGTTGGACGTTAAATTATCCTCTCTCATTCCGCATTGACCCACCGGCACACAAAAAACCCTATCAAATTCTCCCTCCCGTCGCCGTTGCAAATCAAAGTTCTCCTTCGAGTCCGCCTATGCCCTCCCCCCCCCCCCCCCCCCCGACGTGCTCCTTACTCGTCCTAAGCCGCCATCATACATTATAGAGAGGAAGAGGGCTGCGGAGGAGCAAGCGGCGTGGGGACGGCTCAGGCGAGAAAGGCAGGCCAAAAGGCGCAGGAGACCACCGGTTGTGGCGTCAACTTGGTGTCTGATTTAAGCGAAGGAGGACCACCGTCGTCCGTCCATGGAGCTCCTCACCGTCTTCCCCGGCCTACTTCGACGACGACAACGCAACTGTGGTTTGTCGGCCACGTTTTTCCTCCCCCAAGGTCGGCGACACAGAGGCCGCCAACCCCACCGCCGTCTTTTCCCTGGTTGGCGACGTCGCCTGCCATGGCATCCAAGGCATCGACCTAATTAGTATCAAGCGTCAAATCTTGAAGTCAGGAAGATCATAGTGCAATCAGATCAACTAGTTGATGAGCGAAAGATCATGTCCACGACAAGAGAACATGGAGCCGGATCAACAGGTTTGGTTTGCTCAAACTCTTAAGCACATCTTATAGAAGCAAGATAATTTATATGCACTACCGTGGTATTTTGGTGATGCAATTGTGTGGCCGGATTTGGTAGCACTTTCTCTGACCTACCATGATTGTTGTGGCCGAGACTTTGATCTAGTGGCGATTAACTGTGAGTTCTTATTATTGGCAATACTAGGAAAAAATAGTGAAAATGCTATAAGAAAAAGGCAAAATTTGAATGCGTCGCTGGGGCAGCCATCCCCGTAGGGCTCGACGTTGAGAAACCCCCCATAACAGATACAACTTCGGGTGTGTCGGACACATTATCGTGGGTTTTGATACGTCTCAAACGTATCTATAATTTTTTATGTTTCATGCTTGTTTTATACCAAATGCTACATGTTTTCTTACACTTTATATCATTTTTATGCATTTTCTGGGACTAACCTAGTAACAAGATGACACAATGCCAGTTCCTGCTTTTTGTTGTCTTTTTTGTTCCAGAAAAGCTACTCGGGGAATACTCTCGTAATTGGAGGATAATTTACGTGATTTATTTCTGCACTGGAACGAAGACACCGCTCGAATGAGAGGTCGAGGGACCCACCAGGGAAGCAGGCGGGTCCCAGGCGCGGCCTAGGGGTGGCCCACGCCCCAAGGCTGTGTGGGCCCCCTGGTGCCCGTCTGACGGCGCCCTTTCGCCTATAAATTGCTTCGTCCCCAAAAACCCTAAGCACCCGATCAAAAATCCACGAAAAAGTTCCGTCGTCGCCGTCGTCGTCAACCCTAATTCGGGAGGGTTCTGCAGCTCTTCCCGAAACCCTGCCGGAGGGAGATCAACATCGGAGGGCTCTACACCACCATGCCCACCTCCGGACTGATGCGTGAGTAGTTCTCCACGAGACTACAGGTCCATAGCAGTAGCTAGATGGTACTCTCTCCACTTTGTGCTATCATGTTTAGATCTTGTGAGCTGCCTAACATGATCAAGATCATCTTTATGTAATGCTACATGTTGTGTTTGCTGGGATCCGATGAATAGTGAAGTTATGATCAATCTGTTCATCTATTTGGCCAAGTAGATGCTAGTGACTCCAGTCTCCAAGAGAGGGTATTTATGCTAGATAAAGGGTTCATGTCTCTAGTGCCTGGGCTCGAGATGACAGAAACAACTAAGGTGTTGGATGTGATGTTGCCACTAGGGAGAAACAACTTTTCTATGTCTACGTGTCATTTACATTACTCACCTTGCTTATTGCAATTATCTGTTGCTTGCAACTTAATACTTGTGGGAGACACGGATGTTATCTCGCGGGTGGATTATTAGTCATAGATGAAGCTAGCAAGCGGTCTATGTATCTTGTTGTAACGCCCCATATATTTCACCGTGAACATGTTCTTGTCATAATATGCATTGTCATGCCATTGCACTTTGTCAATTGTCAAGCTGTAATTTGTTTACCCAGCATGTTAGTTTATCTGTTTTATAAACAGACACCTCTATTTAACTGTGGACCCTGGTCCTTTATTTTATACTGATACAAACACCGTTTGCACTATTTTCTGCACTCATTTCCTCGCTGTCCACTTTTGCCATTACTGTTATTCTCTACACCATATGTTTAACTCTTTGTATTCAGCAAGTAAGGGAGATTGACAACCTTCCTGTTACGTTGGAACAAAGTATTTTGATTGTGTGTACGCAGGTGTTGGGAATCGTAGACAGAAAACAAAAAATTTCCTACCGACGATAACCATAAACTAGCCAAGAACTATACTATGCAGATATACTATACGGAGGTGAACGGAATACATACCCTTGTAGACCGTAAGCATCGACGATCAAAAGATCTGTTTTGATGACGACGCGTGATGAAGACGACGTAGCCGACCTCAAGGTCGTGTAGAGAAAGAAGACAGCTCCCAGCACCAAACAATGGTGCCTCGCGGTTCCACACACGTACGGTGTGGATGACGACCTCCGGGATCCAGATCCAGCAGAGCAGCGGAAGTGAAAGAATGGATCTAGCAGCACGGCGGTGTGCGCATGGTGGAGAGAACTCTCTCAAACCCGTACGCAGCTCCATTTACGGAACCACGCTTGAGGTAGGAGAGAAAGAGAGAATTGGGTAAATTTCCAAGGCATAGGGCACCTCCTTATATAGGTGGAGGAGGGCTGCCTGCCTCGGTGGCTTGGCGGTGTGGGACTATTCCCACACCAGCCGCACCACCAAGGGGTGCGCCGGCCCTAGGTGGGCCCCATGTGGCCCACCTAGGCCGGCCGGCCTCCTCTCCCCATTTTCCAAATGGGGTTTTCCCCTAATGGGCCTCTAAGGCCCATTTATGATTTAATGCCTTTAAAATTCGAATTAAATTAAATAAAAAATATTTAATTACTAATAACACTTATTAATATTAAATACATATTATTTAATTCATTCGGACCCCGAAACATATTTCGTTGCCCTCCGATCTCATCGGACATGTCGGAACACTTCCGGAGTCTCCGGTTTCTTTTCTCTCTAAATCCAATCTAATCGTCACCCACCCTTAAGTGTGTTACCCCACGGTTCGGGATCACTCCAGACATGATCAAGACACATTCTTCGATCAATGACTAACAGAGGGATCTGGATACCCATGATAGCCCCTGGGTGTCCACGAAAGTCTTTCTATCGTTTGAACCTTTAGACGTCCAGTCTCATCCTCTTGCCTAGCGATACTTAGATTGTCAGAGCGTCGTTCTCCGGTATCACGTTTACCGAGCATGACCTCGTCATCGACAAATCTATCTTTACTCGTCCGTGATATTACATCCCCGTGACCTAGTCACATGCTTGCAAGCTCATTGATGTAATCTCACCGAGTGGGCCCAGAGTATCTATCCTGCTATGGATTGGCAATTCCGCTCTTGATCACTCGCTTCTACTGCTTCCTTCCGATACCCGAAAGTGTCACCTTTATTGTCACGCTATATAAGTCATGCCGTTTGATGCGATCAGCCGCACTTTCCAGAAGCAGAGATTTGATATGATCTCACGGTCGAAGGTATGAACACTACGTTTCTATATTTTGGGTATGTCCATCAAATCATTCACCTAATGATATGACTCCGTTGTCAACCGACGTCATTGTCCATGATCAGGAAACCTTGATCATCTGTTGCCCAACGAACTAGTCAAATAGAGGCTACTAGGGACCTGGTTGTTTTATACCACACGTGTATTAATGTTTCCGCGTAATACAGTTATAGCATGGTATTAAAATATTATGAACAATTGAGATATGAAAAATAAAATCACTTTATTAATTGCCTCTAGGGCATATCTCCAACAGTCTCCCACTTGCACTAGAGTACAATTTAATCTAGTTTACAACTTGGTAAAAGCTTAACACCTATAGCAATATTGGTGCACGCTTGTCTCGTGGAAGAGGAAGCAAGTCAACAGATCTAGATCTGTATGTGCTTTGCAACACTTCTGTGTCACCTAGTTTGACATCATCCCGTATCATATGATAACGGTGAAATATATGATTTGTCGATGGAGTGAGACTCAAAATTTCGCATAGCATGAGCCTTAAAAGTCTAAGAGATCTATTAAGGAAACCAGTCATGCTCGGGAAAACAGCACAGTCCAATCACACTTGCTACTTCCGAAATAGCCATATATTCCTATACCTATGTAGATCATGCGACAGTGCATTCATATGCAATTTCGCAAGCTAACCCTTCTACGATAGTGCATTCATATGCAACTTCGCAATCTAACCCTTTCTTCAAAACAAAGGACTCCTCCTGTATGAGATTTCTAGCCGTATGGGTCAGTGTCATAACTTGCATCATCGTAACCCTTTTACGGCAAGTTGTCTTTTCACTCTTACCCTATACCAGAAAACATATCTTCGGTTCTCTTAGACACTGAAGATATACTTAACGTTTGTTCATTGATCCATCCAGGGATCACTCTAGAACCCGTTCTTCAACCAAGAACTTGGGTCACACCAAGTCGAGCGTTCAGTCTGATAGAATCTATGGCTGAGGCATAGAGGATGTCGAACATCCTTAGCTATCGCTGAAACGCCAAGATAAACTTAATATTTTACCTAGTCATACAAGTAAGAACCTTTTCTTCGCTTGGTCTATTCTGAAACACTTCAGAATCTTAACCTAGAAAAATATTCCGACTTAATGTTATTAAGCCCCTTTGATCTATACAAATTATAGATCTGATGCCTAATACTCCTAACTTCATTCATAGAAAATTTAATCACTTAAATAATTCTTTATACTTTACTAGAGGATCTGTATCATTCTTAATATGTCGTTACATATAAAATCAGGAATGACACCTAGCTCCCACTCAAATACGCCTTCCGCATATAAGACAGGGAATTTCTTTTAGCTCCCACTCAAATATGCCATTCACATATAAGATCAAGAAAAGCTACTTAGCTCCCACTCACTTCTTTGTAAATGCAGGTTTCTTCAACTATTTTGGACGACTCCAAAATCCTTTGATCACATTATCAAAGTGAAGATTCCAGCTCCGATATGCTTACTTCAGCCCATGAATGGACAGCTGAAGTTTGCATACGTGTCTAGCATCCTTAGGATCAACAAAACCTACTTGTTGTACCGATTACAACTCTTCCTTAATGTTGCCATTAGGGAACACGGTTTCTTTATCCATCCATCAATTTCTTAATTGAAAATAATTGCTAGAACAATCCTAAACAGACTTAGGCATCGCCACTTGAGACAAAATCTCGTTGTGGTCAACTTTTGAATTTGTCGAAACTGTTTTACGACAAATCGTTCCTTATAGACGGTTGCCTTTCCGTTGTGTCTATTTTGTCATAAATTCCATTTACTCTCAACGGCTGGAGCCCATCAAGAAGACTTACCCAAGTCATTACTTGGTAATCGTACATGGATTTTATCTCGGATTATACATGGCATATAGCCAATTTTCGGACTTAGGTTCACCATCACTTCTTCGTAGTTCGTAGGTTTGTCATGTTCCATTAACATGACCTTTACAACAAGATTGTCGTACCACACATTGCGGAACACAGCCTCGTACGCCTACGGTCTTAGTATGAGCTCAGAGCATCATGATCTTTATCATCATTTTCCTTCCGATTGAGGAGAACGACACCGGAAACACTTTCCGTTGCGCCACTCTGATGTCTGGAGAGAAAGTTCATTAACTTCGTCTTGCTCTACTTTCTTTCCCATTTATACCCTTGGACAAGAAACTATTTTTTTCAAGGTATGTTCCGGCAACGTTTTTGCCTATGTCGTGAGAAATGTACCCAACTAATTCTTTAGGTACACTACAAAGATTTATCCATTTTAGGTTTGATCACATCGAAACACTAAATTACTGAAACGACAATCTAGGCTAAAAGCCATGCCATCACTCATATGGTATTGCCTCCACGGATTAGATGGTTTCCCTATTACCTAACGTGAATGTTTTTGTTTCTACCATATGACTCCAATGATCACAATAATTCGATAAGAGATTTTATTGATCACACACAATCCAATAGCGTGTGATTACGACGTTCTAACACACCATAACATTGTGATGTTCCATACGGCGTAATTTGTGGAAACTATTCTCACAAGTCTTTCAATGATATGCCAAATCATAACTCAAATCTTTGTTTCCTCGATCTGTATCGCAGGAAATTGATTATCTTGTTAAGTTTAATTTCCTACTTTACTTCTGAACTTATTTGAATTCATCAAATTTTCCAGACCAGTATTTCATTAAGTGGATACCCATATATCGACTTAAATCAATCATTAGTAAAGTTTTACTAAATAATGATTTCCACTACACGTTGAAGTACTTCATTGATCCACACACATCAATTATGTATGATTTTCAATAAGTTACATGCCCGTTTCCAGAAAACGGTGTCTTAGTTATCTTTGCAAGTGTCATAAGATCAAAATCTAAAACTCGGAGATCCATCGGAATGGAGCTTCTTTATGCTTATAACTTTGACATGACTCATAACGTTAGTGCCACATGAATGTGGTGTCATTACTAAGTTTGTATCCTTTGGCATTTAATGTTATAAATGTGACCACTACCATCTAGATTCACATATGAACATTCCATTCACGATCGGTGTATGATCATTAAAGATATCGCTCATAAATGTAGGACAACGATTTATCACTAACAGATATGAATGATTGTCTCGCAAGAGGGAGACACACTTATAATGATCATGCTAACAAGCGATCAAAAGGAATATTTGTTCAAATCCAAATTAATCCAAATGGTGGATGTCGAGAGAGAGTGTCTATGGCTAACACAACATGTTGCCTGCCGTCATCAACACACATTGTCTCCTACAACTTTCCAAGCTACTCAAGCTGAAAATCTTGTTTTCATAAAACAGGACTAGTATCAAATCTTAGTCACTACAGCGAGTACTTCAGTAAAACATTTATAACGCGTATATCATATATACCATCATCATTGATGAATTTCCGGCGATCTGTTTCATCTTCTTGATTCTTCAATGCAATCAAGAATTCATGAAGGTGAACGATTCCCCTTGCATGACATAGTTTATGACAAACCAATTGCACCTTGCAACGTTGTATGTCATCCAGTGATTGAGTTGAGCGAGGCGTCTTAATGTCATCAAATATGACCAATGTCATCTAGTATGACCAATGTCATCCAGTATGACCAATGTCATCTAGTATGACTGCCACGTGCTCTTTCAATGCAAATGTTTTCTTCCATCCTGGTTGAGAAGAAAGACAGTCAAAGTACTGATAAACTTCATCAACCCAACTTGCGGTGTATTTCAAGTTTTAGCGACCATCTCATATGTTCGCGATCTGACAACTCGCACCCACAGTTCATTCTCTATGATAGAGATCATAGCATATACTGGACTATGATAAATTATCCGTACAAACTCTTGACAATCCGAATTATCCTTTTGTCAGCGGAATCTCCGAGTTTATCTCCTAACGGGTTTTGTATCACATAGAGCTAACGGTTTAAACAAGGAGTATCCTCAAGCCACGGCATAAAATTATGAAGTTTTGGATCCAACCCCTTTTAAGTTTCTCAAATCGCAGGAATGCGCCTAAGTCTAAATGGGCTATAGAAGAGGTTATCATCTACAAAGGTTTTTGCAAAGCATAAAGACTTTTGTTCATAATAAAATATGGGTTCAACTTTTCAAAATAAAACTACTAGAACTCCCACTCAAGACGAGTATCCCTCGCATCGTCTTAGTGATTACACAACCCCCATCCATTACACTACCCCCATAGATCAGGCCGATAGCATAACTTCAAAGGTAGATATCGTATATCGATCACATCACCGCATGTGACTCGTGCTTAACCTTTCGGTACTTGTGTTCCGAGGCCATGTCTGTACATGCTAGGCTCGCCATAACACCCTCTGACGTATTTGCGCGTGCAACGTGGCTTACACCCACCGTATGCGAACGAAGAGACGAGTGTAACCGCAAGGCGGCGTACCTCGTAACGTAGAACTTTATTGGTGGTGCACGACAAGGGAGAACACTATTATCGGAATTTTGGGAGGGATCATCTTATATTACTACCGCCGTGTAACTAATATATAGACATATATATATACACAATATAAGATGCACACAATCTACATAACATCTAAAATGAAATGTAATGCGACATGATATGGTCTCCTCTGCGCCGATGGTTTATAAACAATCTAATAAACCTACCTTGACCATATCACATTGCCCCTGCAAAATAAAGTTAGACGCTTTCTACTTTATCTTTTACATGTTTTACGTGGCTGCTAGGTAAGGCTGTGCACGGTTAACCGAAAACCGAGAAACCGAACTGAAAAAACCGAAACCGAACCGAAATTGTGGTTATTTTGGTTTCCGGTTAAGGTTACGGTTACTAAAATAGCTAACCATATGCCTTGCGGTTAATACGGTTAATTGCCAAAAACCGAATGGTTAACCAAAAAAACCGAAATGCCTATTAACTTTTATTAATTTGCTACTTTTATTGACTTTTATTAACTTTACGGGTTACTTGTAGCATGCGATTTGCTACTTGTATAGACTTTTATTAACTTTATGGGTTATTTGGTTACTTTGGATCATATGCCTATTAATTTTATTGTCTATTCCGTTATTTTGTAATTTATGGCCACAAAAAGAAATTGTCATTTTAAAATTCGCGTCAAATTAGGTTAATTTGGTTATTACCGAAACCGAACCGAAATTAAATGGTTATTACCGAAACCGAACCGTATTCTCGTACAAAACCGTATTTACCGAAGTATTGAAACCGTATAAATAAAAAAACCGTATAAACCGAACCGAATTAACCATATTAACCGAACGCGCAGCCGGACTGCTAGGGCTTTCGCACAAGAACCGTTTCTTACCTACGAATACAACCACAACAGCGATAAGACAATTGTCTCTATTACACCCTTTTCAGGGCCCTCCATTGCAAATGATATATCAACTATTGTAAGAGAGACAGACACCCGCCGGCCACATATACGGCGCAAGCCACATGTCAAGTGTGGAACCAGTCTCGCGTAAAGTCGGTCCGGGCCGCTTCATCGAACAATGCCGCGATATAAACAAGTACACGCTAGAGGATAACAAAAGTACAATCGATGCCCACATTCAACATGTGTTCTAACTGTACAGATATATCTACGCATAGATCGGCTCTGATACCACTGTTGGGAATCGTAGACAGAAAACAAAAAAATTCCTACCGACGATAACCATAAACTAGCCAAGAACTATACTACGCAGATATACTATACGGAGGTGAACGGAATACATACCCTTGTAGACCGTAAGCGTCGACGATCAAAAGATCTGTTTTGATGACGACGCGTGATGAAGACGACGTAGCCGACCTCAAGGTCGTGTAGAGGAAGAAGACAGCTCCCAGCACCAAACAATGGTGCCTCGCGGTTCCACACACGTACGGTGTGGATGACGACCTCCGGGATCCAGATCCAGCAGAGCAGCGGAAGTGAAAGAATGGATCTAGCAGCACGGCGATGTGCGTATGGTGGAGAGAACTCTCTCAAACCCGTACGCAGCTCCATTTACGGAACCACGCTTGAGGTAGGAGAGAAAGAGAAAATTGGGTAAATTTCCAAGGCATAGGGCACCTCCTTATATAGGTGGAGGAGGGCTGCCTGCCTCGGTGGCTTGCCGGTGTGGGACTATTCCCACACCAGCCGCACCACCAAGGGGTTCGCCGGCCCTAGGTGGGCCCCATGTGGCCCACCTAGGCCGGCCGGCCTCCTATCCCCATTTTCCAAATGGGGTTTTCCCCTAATGGGGCTCTAAGGCCCATTAATGATTTAATGCCTTTAAAATTCGAATTAAATTAAATAAAAAATATATTTAATTACTAATAACACTTATTAATATTAAATACATATTATTTAATTCATTCGGACCCCGAAACATATTTCGTTGCCCTCCGATCTCCATCGGACATGTCCGGAACACTTCCGGAGTCTCCGGTTTCTTTTCTCTCTAAATCCAATCTAATCGTCACCCATCCTTAAGTGTGTTGCCCCACGGTTCGGGATCACTCTAGACATGATCAAGACACATTCTTCGATCAATGACTAACAGAGGGATCTGGATACCCATGATAGCCCCTGGGTGTCCACGAAAGTCTTTCTATCGTTTGAACCTTTAGACGTCCAGTCTCATCCTCTTGCCTAGCGATACTTAGATTGTCAGAGCGTCGTTCTCCGGTATCACGTTTACCGAGCATGACCTCGTCATCGACAAATCTATCTTTACTCGTCCGTGATATTACATCCCCGTGACCTAGTCACATGCTTGCAAGCTCATTGATGTAATCTCACCGAGTGGGGCCAGAGTATCTATCCTGCTATAAGGATTGGCAATTCCCGCTCTTGATCACTCGCTTCTACTGTTTCCTTCCGATACCCGAAAGTGTCACCTTTATTGTCACGCTATATAAGTCATGCCGTTTGATGCGATCAGCCGCACTTTCCAGAAGCAGAGATTTGATATGATCTCACGGTCGAAGGTATGAACACTACGTTTCTATATTTTGGGTATGTCCATCAAATCATTCACCTAATGATATGACTCCGTTGTCAACCGACGTCATTGTCCATGATCAGGAAACCTTGATCATCTGTTGCCCAACGAACTAGTCAAATAGAGGCTACTAGGGACCTGGTTGTTTTTATACCACATGTGTATTAATGTTTCCGCGTAATACAGTTATAGCATGGTATTAAACATATTATGAACAATTGAGATATGAAAAATAAAATCACTTTATTAATTGCCTCTAGGGCATATTTCCAACAGCAGGTCCAAGTCAACTTGCTCACGCTTCGTTGACACCATGTTACAGCTCGTCCAATTCATACTGGTTCGATAACCTTGGTTTTGCAATCAAGCGAAATTTGCTGCTGTGCTGTTTCATACCTTCCTCTTGGGGTTTCCAACAGGAGGTTATTGCCGCATCATGTTTCAATGGAGATGCTCTAAGAGCATCTCCAGCGGCACCCTCCAAATGATCCCCCAAAGGCCCAATGGGGGTCTGTTCGCAAAAATCACCGCCAGCGGCACCGGTGCCCGGGCCGAGCCGGTTTATGTCCGGCATCCCCGAAATGGCCCCCAAGTTTGGAGGCCCTCTCAGGGGTGTTGGACATGCCCTCCGACAGGAGTGGACCGCTCGTCATACACACTGGGCCGGCACGACCTGATTCATTTGCCCCCCACCCCGTTCTTCTGTTTCCTGTCGCCAACGAATCGCACCATCGTCGCCACCCTTGTCCCTGCCCACTTGATTCGCACCGCGAGGGTCAAGCCACAGCGACCACGCAGGTTTTCTTGCCGCTGGTCTCTGACCTCGTTTTGTGCCGGCGTAACTAATTCAGCCGGGTACGCCTCTTCCCTCTCTGCTGCCCCGCACGCAAAAGTGTTTGACCATTCATGAATAGGCTCATTTGATTGATTGTTGATTTGTGGCATAGTTTCATTGCTTCATTTTGTCCAATAGGCTATGGATAGCGACGACGAGTTCTTTTTTTCCAAATGATAGGGAGGCTGCCACCCTTGCGGTCGACGATGAGAATGAGATGGTCATGGCCGCACTTCTAGATGCGCAAGCGGCCAAGATTGACGTCGTGCTGAAGCGTGGAGGATCAGCGAAAGGGCGGATGGCCAACAAGAACCGTTATACAGCAACTGTCACATGCTCTTGTACAACGACTACTTTGCCGCGAACGCGGCTAACTTCCCTCATGATTTTCGCCGGCGCTAGCTTTAGGATGAGCAGGCAAGTGTTCAGGAGACTCGTGCATGGCATTCGGGAATACGATGGCTACTTTGAGCTGAAGAGAGATTGCACCGGCCTTCTTGGATTTTCATCTCTTCAGAAATGCACGACTGTCATACGGTGTCTTGCTTAAGGAATTCCCGCCGATTCATTGGATGACTATCTCCGTATGTCTAAGTCCACCGCGTCGAAGCCACCTACAGGTTTTGCATGGCAGTGGCGAAAGTGTTTGGAGAGACTATCTGAGATCACCAAATGAGGCAGACACAGCTCGTCTCTTGGCACAAGGCGAAACAAGAGGATTTTCGGGATAAGCATCGATTGCATGCACTGGAATTGGAAGAACTGCCCATTCACTTGACAAGGGATGTATAAGTCAGTACAATATGGAAAGTGCAGTGTCATACTTGAGGCCGTGACAGATTATGATCTTTGGATTTGCATGCATTTTCCGGCACGCCCGGTGCTCACAGTGACATCAATGTTCTCCAACGCTCCCCGGTGTTTCTCAAACTTTGTCAAGCCCTAACTCCGCAGTGTAACTATGTGATCAATGGCCATGAGTACGACAAGCGGTACTACCTTGCCGACAACATCTATCCTAATTGGTCAACATTTGTGAAGACTATTCGTAACACTGTCAGCTAGGCAAACTGCCATTTTGCAAAGAGGTAAGAGGTTGTCCGCAAAGATGAAGCGGGCATTTGGTGTGCTCCAGGTCAGGTTTGCTGACGTCCGCTACCCTTGTCTTTTTGGTCACTAGATCAAATGTGTGAGATCATGAATGTCTGCGTTATCATGTACAACATGATCACCGAGAGTGAGCGAGATACGAGGAGGCAATTGGTCAACGAGGTGTTTGATTTCCAGGGGCCTATGGCCCAGTCACAGTGGCGCGTGCCGTTGTAGTTTTCATAATTTCTTGCCACCCATCGACAAATTTGTGATGGAACAATCCACGTGCAACTGCACGATGACCTCGTGGCGCACTTGTGGGCGATCAAAACAAACTCGTCAGCCGGCACCGGTTTGAGATTTCTGTGTGTCCTTTTCAAAATATTGAATAATTTGAATTTGAATTGTCGTAATACTTTATACATTTTCCATATTTGGATTCTTCAACTTTAACAATGAAGTTACAAGTTATTAAATAAAAATGATCAAAAAAGTTTAGGGTGTTAGTTTGGGGGGGCGCCGCTGTGAACTGCACCCTCCACCTCCTGATCGAGCCTCAGTTGGGGTTGCCCGAAATAAATTTGGAGGGTACCGCTGGAGATGCTCTAAGGCTGTACCGCGGAGATGCTCTAAGGCTCCAATTCACCGTCCTACGGCTCTAATATGTTCATAATCTGGTTTCAAAATAAGGTTGGGACCGCAGTCATTGCAACCATGCTTGTTTTGTTTACTTCAGTCCTGATATATGCAGTATACATACGACAATCCTAATATATTTCTACGATCTTCAATACTGATATTGTTGATACATGTTGACATTGCAACCATGCTTGATATGTTTACTTCCCGCACTTTTTTTTACTTGTCACTTCCCGTGCTTGCATATACACAATACGACAAGATGTTCAATCTTTATGTTATCAAAGCATACTGTGTAACGAATGTCAAACCAGATGGCACTTATGCAAAAACAGTAAGTTTACACAAGAGATAATGCCCAACTGAGGCATTATTCTTCAGTACACATCATGTATCAAAACATATAACTCTTTCTCTGCAGCATTCAACCAACGTGCACCCGTCATCTGAGATACTTTAGACAAGCAAATAAGAAAACTGAACACTCACTGCAAAGCACACAAAATAATGGTCCAAACCATTGCATCCAAACAACACACAAAGGACTAAAATGGCATCGACGTGTTTTGTGCTATCGTCTCAAGCTATACAAAGTGTGCACGCCAAAGTTACAATGATCGAGCAAGCGTCACAAAACAAGATAGCTCATCAAACAAAACAAGCGACCACTCCAAGTCAGAATTCTAAGAGCGAATCTAAATCAACCCCTAGAAAAATGCTGTGTCTACTGGAGCGCATGTCACCTAGCACAGTCGATTTTCGTTCTTCCAGGCTTCATCAATATTCAGAAGGCGTGATAACATCATCGATCTTGAGGATCATCTTGACGACCTGTGTTGCCAGCAAGATCTGCTGCTGCTTGCCGATCAGAGTTTCAAAAACATTCTGCTCTTTCATGTCATTGGTACCAACATCATTGCAGTCAATGCCACAGCGGGAATTGTTCTCCTAGAAATATGTTCAAAATGAAATGTTACCTCAATTCAGAAGGAATGACATAAATATTTAATACAGAGCTCAGAAAACTACTGGTTCCTGGCAGTAACTGATCAAGGAACATGACATTAAGAACCTCATTTTTTGAACCAGATTACACCACCCATCTAAACCATTCTATTAAGAACCTCATTTATGCGGAAGAATTCCTAACTGCGTTCCACAAAATAAGATCAGAATGGAACAAGGGTTAACCAACCCACTCGCACGGGATATTGGGTAAGTGATAGTTTCTGGATCCCTCGCACAAACACTGCATACGGGGACCTAAAATAATAGTACATCATGTACAGCACCAATAACCCTCAGTACCAGATCAAAAGGACTATACAAGCAAAGACACTTGCAAAATGTAACTTATGAAACAATTCTATCACAGGCCCCAAAAC
The DNA here is from genome assembly GCA_947311845.1 of Poa pratensis. Classification (NCBI taxonomy): domain Eukaryota; kingdom Viridiplantae; phylum Streptophyta; class Magnoliopsida; order Poales; family Poaceae; genus Poa; species Poa pratensis. The sequence goes on from CAMZMU010000089.1 coordinate 26,104,733, forward strand.
ACAATCGACTAACAAGTAGTACAACTGTAAGGGGGCCATCGGAGTCAACAGAATTAATGCAATTGGCTACAGTCAAGAACACTGACAACGTATATCATAGAAAGGCGTCAAAAGCAACAGTGAAGACATACCTTGACATGTTGGGATTTTACCACGGTCAGAGTATCAATAGGTGGCAAACCACTGTTTTCAGCTAAAGCCAGTGGAATAGCATCCAAAGCATCAGCAAATGACCTGATTGCATACTGAAAGCAAAATAGGAAGCACAATCAGAAACAAATATAAATATATGGCCTTCTTCTGTAATTACCAGTTTCGAAACCAGAAATTACCTGCTCAACTCCAGGATGCCGATCTGCAGCAGCTTCAACGGCGATCGAGCAAGATATCTCTGCTGAGCCACCACCATAGACAATTGAGTTGTTGATGATCAGATTCCTTGCTACACAAAGAGCATCATGAATACTTCGCTTGGTCTCCTCAATCATCATTTTGTTGCCTGTGCAATACAAGAAATCCAATCAGACGATATCCATATCCTTTAGCTTAGATAAAGACTGAGATGTATAGTAATTAATATTGAAATGCAGCCACTAACTTTGAATTTCTAAGATAGTAAACATTCTGCGGATGATTTTATTGTGATGATATGATTGTATACGCATAATACAAGAAAGGTCGAAATGATCCCCTGAACAATAGAGGTGTCTACTACTCCGTTGAATTACAATAACCACAGAGCGGATCAAGAGCTTCCATTCAACCCGCACCAGGGTTTGGAGTGGTACAGAATATATGGCTTGCTGGTGCAGATTAGTTGCCAACAGTCAGCCACGTTACCCAGACCCACATGTCAATAATTAAACAACCCTGCATATCATATCTTATCATCTCCCTTCGCTCTCATGGTGGTCAGAAAGCACACCGCCACTTTAGCAGAAATTCAGGGTGAGAAATTCAGGGTGCGGCTAGGGCTGCCACAAAGAACAGGAGAAGTAGCCCGTAGCAGAGTGTACATAGAAGCAAAACATGGGGGCAGGCAGCGCAAGCACACGCCAAGCAATAGTGGTGGTAGATGGCGGTAACGGTGGAGGGGATTGAGTTTCTGCTCAACAGAGGAGAAAGGGTTTCTTAGCCATGAACAGCAAGGGGAGAAGCAAAAAAAAGATAGAAGGGGCACTACAAGCTGGTCACGCGTAATCTCTACATAGGCAATACCACTTCGAAAACACCATCAGGAGCGTCTATTTGACAGCTTTGGTTACTTCAGGGGGTTAAATTAGACGTTTTGCAGTTCACTGATGTCATTTAAACGTTTATTCACTTTATTAGATGCCTACTTAAGTTATGGCAAGTACAGTAAAATATGATCAGGATGAAAAACAAAAGGTGATTTCTTCAGTTGTTCTGGAAAACAAGAATTATTAATCGTGTATTCCGCTACACAATTGTCAATTTGGTGTGATGCAATGTGGACTCCTGCATGAAAAGTTTCTTCAACTATATATCTATGTCTATCCCTTGCATTGAAAATTCAAAGTAAGAATACTGCCAGTAGCTATACAACAATATATATCCAACCCAGTAAGAACAGCAAAGTGAGTCCTCATCAAATTCACCGTTAGTGGGATAGTGCTCCCATGGCTTGACAAAGCATTGAGCATATGTGTGTTAATAACTCAATATGAAGAGAAAAAAGACATACCACCGCGGATGAAAATAGTTACAGCTTTGGAATTGGCGCACTTCTCAATATAGAGCATGCGATCTTTTGTTGTTCCAAATGACTTCTCTCTGACTAATCCAGCCTGTTTAAGCAGTGCAAGCAAAACAGAGTAAATCATGTGATTTTCGGTAAAATAAGATTGCTGCTATGCGAAAGGCAATTCAAATTTCAAACAGTGCAACTTCTGTACTCTCTTGTGTACTGCTGTTCACAGGTGCAAGTCACTCACAAGATGTTTTCGAAACAATATGATTAAACCACCAACTAAGCTACCAAGAATAGCATGATGATTAAATTAGAATTCATGAAAACATCAAGCATATCAGCCAGTGGTCAATAGTCGGCCTTACAAACCCATGCTACATTCATTCTTTGTTAAACAAACGGTTTTGATCAATCTTCTTACTTTAAGAAAAACCAACAAGCATATGCCAACAACAAAAAAACAAAATCAAGGCAGTCTAATAAAACAAACACCATGTATATTCCAAAAAAAAAAGATATAGGAAGATCAGTTTATACCTTCCCTAGCTTTTCAGTGGTCAACTCTTGGAATCTTGGAACAATCCTCCCACCTGCAGTCAGTTCTATAATGTTATGTACTTTCTCAAAAAAAAAATCAGAATCACATGAAGAGAGGTAGGTATTCATAAACACCTGTAGCAATGGCAATCAATTCTAATTCAACACCACCAACCCATCTGACAGCCGGCAGATCTCTTTGCATTAGTAAATGATTGGCTTCATCATCAAACCCCCATTGGCAAATAACTAGGGTTGCACCAACATCCTACAAAAATATGCATATTTAGGCAACTATTTTTCGAGCAAATCATACACTGAACATAAATAGCATGGATTCAAATGATACACATACAAATGTTAATAAATGGAGGTAGGAACTATCTTTTGCAGCATAAAAACAAGTACATTACTGTTAAAAAGATCTCACATCAGAATCGATATGACAAATCAGTAGCCATGAAACATTACAAACCCAAGCATACAAAACAAGCTACTCCATTATATATACAGTTGTTCTTTATAGGCTTTTACCTTGCATTTCTGAACCATATCATCAAAGTATTTCTGCTCTTGCCCACGCAGTGTCTGGAATTTCTCTACAGTATCGATGTCAACCTTATGCTTTGTCTTAGGCTTCGGGGGCTCAAATGGGCAGGTCAGAATGGCAATGTGAGCATCCTCAATTCTCTTTGGCATTTGGGGGTGGCTCATATCTTTGTCAACGATGATTCCTTGTACTAGCTCAGTATCCTCTAGCTTCCCACCAACCTTGCCTTCCACCTTAATCAAGTCCAAATTTACATCCTTCCTTTCCAAATCAGCAACCGCAAGGACAGCCTTGACAGCAATCTCAGCTAGCGCGCGCTTACAACGGCTAACACTGTAAAATAAGAATTATGGGTCAAATCACAAACATTTTAGGGCTTGTTTGGTTCCTAGCCACATTTTGCCAAGCCTAAGTTTGGCAAGTGTGGCAGCCACACTTTTGTGGCTGAGAAATTGGAAGCCACAAAGTGTGGCAAAAGTTGGCAAGAAATTCACTCTATGACAAGTAAGACCTATAAACAATAGAGTGTGGCAGTGATAAAGTTTGGCAAGAACCAAACACATACCAAACTGCCAAACTTTGGTTTGGCAAAGTGTGGCCAGGAACCAAACAGCCCCTTAAATACCTATGCAAAATGTACCTATAATGAAATACTCCCTCAATTACACATTTACAATATCTATCCTCAACCTGCCATGCCACACACATATACAAACACTAACACTTAGAACGAGTAAACAAAAAAACGAGTCAAATGACAACACAGACCCATACCACGATGACATGTAACGAACACTTAATATTGCATCTGCACATTTTATTTCATGAACAGAAAATTAATTTGAAATAGATTACACCTGGGGTGGAGGACAGTTATTATGAAAGGGAACTACAAAAGGGGTATTCCTAAGGCTGCAACAAATATATTTCGAGAGAGCAAGTTCCATGCTAATAGTAGAACTGCTCAGTTGTTATTATTGTACAAAATGAGTTTAAGAGGCAACGAAATAAAACATTACTGTCCACAATTAAGCTTGAGGTCAGATTATCATTATTTATATGCATTAAAGAATCAATTCCATAATGTCAGTATGTGCTGAAGGAGTGAAGTGTAAATAAAATTTCATGGAATTACAACAATAACCTGACAAAAACCTAGGCGTACATCTGGCAGAATCTTAAGTTTAGAATGCTGCTGAATGCCAAGGTTTACGAACCATAAATGACACAAACCATAAATGACACCAAAAGTTGTATAAAATGGTAGACACGTAAAACTGTCCATAATTTGTGTTTTCACGGAACAAATGGAACAAAACTGTCAATATGTCCCCATGGAAGCCCCTTGTAGATAGATGTGAACCCAATTGTAACCAAAATAATATCTTATAACTCAGTTCTAAAACAGGTACCATATAAAAGAAGCTGATTGGTTAAGCATGATATCTTATGACTCACATCTTTGAGGACAAAGTTGTCATGCAGGTCTGCACCAAAGGCTCTATGTCTGTAGCACTGAACTCATATTTCGTGGAGATGCTTTCAAGGTGATCAACAGCTATCCTTGACGCCATCTCATACCCTTCAGCAACCCTTATTGGGTGGATACCACGTTCCAGCAGCTTCTCAGCCTGCTCCAGGAGCGACCCGGCCATGACGACCACCCCGGTAGTACCATCTCCAATGTCATAGTCTTGACTGCGTGACAACTCCACCATCAGCTTCGCAATCTGGTTGTCAACATCCATTAGCTCCAGGATCGTCGCCCCATCGTTAGCTGTCAATTCACGTGGAAAGATGGTCAGTACACAGAACAACTGAAGAATCAATTACGTATTTAATCGCAATAGTTACATGCTAACAACACAAAACTGGATCTCCAGATCCACGTAAAAATGGGGACACCTCATCTCACTTCAGCATCATATTTGCAGCAGTGAAACGCACACTACACTGGTACCAATAGATAGCTACAGAAATGGCAACCTAGCATTTCCAATGTACACAGTATTCCAATCCGATGAGAAACTTAACGAAATCAAAAAACTACCTTTCCAGAATAAACCACCTCCTTCCCCAAGCAACTATTCAAAAGCCCGAGCGCCAGCGGCATCCCACAAAGAGCTAGATCTCGTGAATATAAAGACACTGTCACACCTAAGAGAAACCCTGATCCTCAACGAACTACCTTGCCACCAACACCGAAGATCTAATGGCAGGCGAAAACTTCCAGATCTCGCAGCAAACTAGCGAGAAAGACCAGACCTAAAACTTTAGAAAGAGAGAGAGCAGGCAGGGGAGCGGGTATTACTGATGGTGACGTCGCCGTCGGGGGACTGGAGCATCTTGTCCATGCCCTTGGGCCCGAGGGACGTGCGGAGGATGCGCGCGACAGACTTGCCGGCGGCGATGTTGGCCTTCTGCGCGTCGAGCCCCTGCAGGCGCGACTTCTTCTCCTGCTCCCGGAGGATGATGAAGGGCCGGCCGTACTCGTCGAAGGCGAGCGCCATGGCGCTCCTCCCAGAAGAAGCTTCTGGAAGGGCGGATCGCGCGAGGAGCTGAACTGTGGAGGGGGAGGGGAGTGAGGCGGCGCTGCGGTTCCGGGGGGTCGAGGGTTTGTGATACTTTCTTCCTCCTCCCTCCGGGAGGCTTCAAGTCTTCAACCAAAACCCTCGCAGTAGTGTGGGCCGCGATTAGCACGTGGGCCTGGTCAATTTGTTCCGCGGTGTCTAGGGTTTCTACTCAGCCTAACTTTCGGTCCACCTTCATCAAAAGCCCACGCTGACCCACGAATCAGCCCGCGATGGACAGAGTTTCTTACCTAATTTTTCTTCCCCTAAAAAAAACCTAATTTTCTTGGCATCTGATCGACCGGATTTGGAGATCTCTGCCTGCAAGATTTAGGTTTAATCATTTCGTGTCTGTCTGCAGTCTTGTACCCATGTTCTCAGCGGATCATTCTCAAAACATGAAGTCTTCCCCTTGATATGCACCGTCTTAGCACTTTGCTTGAGTGTCTTGACAGTTTCTCTTTCAGCGACACTTTTTTAATGTTTTGAACTTCGACCTTATCGATTTATTCCACAGCCAAACAAGTTCTGGATGAACAACCTCATCCAGAAAACCAGGGCATACATGATACATCGAAGCTGCTCAAAGGAGCATCTAAACTAATGGTGTGTTTGGTAGCCCGGTTCACCTCAACAAACTTTCTCAACTGGGCCAAGCTAAGGTTATATGGGTTGGGCTGAGATATTGCTGTGTGTTTGGTAGGTCGTATGTGCTGAGACGGGCTGACGTGAGAAGCTGTTTGGTGGCATGTCCATGTGGGAACAGGCTGAGACTGGAGTCTAGAAATTAAAATTACAAACAGGTCCAAAGGTTTACACGTAAGTCCTTAAACAGAAATACAAAAAGCAATCAGGTCCTCGTAAAAAGCAATCAGGTCCTCAAATTTCTGCTCATGTCCATGGCGTGCGAGGAGCATCCCGTCGGCGGCGCTGACCGGAGCTAGGCGGAGCTGTACGGGGCGGGCGCGAGCATGGACCTTCCGTGGAGCTTGGCGGCTCTGGGTGCGTCGCAAGGTGCGCCGGGAGGAGGCGGGCGTCGGGGCCGTGGCCCTGCAGCGTCACCCGTCGGCTGTGGGGCGGCGCGGCGTGAGGAGAGGTGCGGCCGGCCGTCGACGGCGGCGGTGAAGGTCGTACATCAGCGCAGGGGAGGCGAGGGCGAGCATCTTCGCCGCAGCGGCGGTTTCGGGAGGCGGGGGGGGGCAGTTCGTCGGAGGGAGCAGAGGAGGAGGCGAGGGCGAGAGCTCAGCCACGAGGAGGGAAGCCCACAGGGGGAAATGAGACGGGATTCGGGAGGGGCTCGCGGCGCGGACGCTCGGGTAGGGCCCACGCGTGGGATTTTTTCGGTATGAGTTGGGCAGGGGTGAGGTGCGAAGCTCGATCTGAGCTTCTCATCTGGGAATGGCGGAGAGGCTTTTTCGGTATGAGGTGGCATGGCCCAAGTACCTCACCCGGGCTACCAAACAACAAAAACGGGGTGAGGGGAGATTATCTGCCTTGGACCGGGCTACCAAACACGCCCTAAGAGAATGGTGCGGACACATATGTGCTCCTTTATTAGCTTCCTTAAACAGAAAGTAACTTAAAACCCTGGAAACTCTCACTACTCCTCTGCATTTTAGAGAGGATATGAACGCCTGCAAATCTGATAGTAGCTTTAGAATTCCAAGCCGAAACTATACTCTGACAGTCTGTCTCCACACTGACAGCGTTCTTCTCCTTTGCTCGTTGGATTGCATATCGCTCTGCAAACAAGAACCTACCATTTTTACCTCTAGGCACGAAACCTGCCCCAACTGTTCTTCCTATAGGATCAATTGCTCCATCTGTATTGACTTTAATCCATCCCTGCTCTGGCGGCTTCCAGAGCAGGTCGCACAACCAGCCTATGCTACTTTGGTATCTCGAGCGATCTGATCAATTCATCAATGAGCTCGACTAATCTCCGTGTTTGGAACTTCACCTCAATGTGCGTATAATTATTTATGCTGCTCCAAATAACCCACATCACCGAGACTACTATTGCCGAAATCTTCTTTGACAACAATGAACTATCCAAAATATCTTCTCTCCAGGTTCTCTCCAGGTCATAGGGTGTAAGAGCATCTCTAACAGAGCCCTCAAACACCGGGGAACCTTAAAATAACTGCCAAAGACGGTTTCGAAACCTTAAAAACGGACATAGCAGTCCCCTTAAAATTCGCGAACCCGTAAAGATTTTTGAGGGCGCCCGGCAATTCGGCCCGCGGACCTGAGAAACTATGGTTTTGGCCGCCGCCCCGTAAGGCAAACCCTATCCCTTCATTGCGTTGGCGGGAGGGAAAATTCAGCCCGCGCAACCACCACCCTCCTTCCGCCGCCGCCGACGAATCTTCTTACCCACTCCGGCGAACCACGTCTGTGGCCCTAGCGCCGCCATGAGGTCCGACGATCCGTCCCTGGTCACCGTCCCTGTTGCGGCGGCCGAATCGGCAGATCCAGCTGACAAGGGACTCGCCGAGGCGCCGCCGCCGCCGCGCTCCCGCGTCAGCGGCCGATGCGGCCGTGAAGAAGCGCAGGCGACTCGGAACCACCGGCGCGGCCCAAGCCTTGGCCGCTGGCGCCGCCGCTGCCACTGCGACGGCCGATTCCCCATCCGCGCCCTCCGGAACAGAGAAGAAGATGGGATGCGCAAGGACGAAATTGAGCGAAGAAGAGTCGATGCGGAGGAGAACAAGTCCGTGGCCAAGCTCCTTGCCGAGGAGAACAAGATCATGATGATGAACCGAGGTGACATGGATGCACTCACGTTGGAGTGGCATGACATCGCTAGGAGAGAGATCTTGCATCGAAGGAAGCAAGCATTGATCAATTCAAGCGGTGGTTGTGGAGGTGGTGGTGGTGGTGGTGCTGGTGGTGGTGATGGTGGTGCTGGTGATGGTGATGGTGATGGTGGTGGTTGTGGTGGTGGTGGTGCCGTTCTTGGTGGTGATGTCTAGGTCTAGGTTAAGATGCGGGTGGGCTTTTGGATGCAAGTTTTTGGCCATATGGATTCAGAACTGTGTGAACTATGTTATTTGACGTCTTACTATCATTAAAACTATATAATATGCTAAACTAGTGTTGAAATTCTGAACAATTTGACATATTTTGAGAACTGTATGTTTTTTAGGTTTACAGGTTGGGGAATACCGCGACATAGCAGAACCCGTAAAGCAGAACCTTAAAACCAAAAAATTCTGTTTTGATGATCTGTTTACGGGTACTGCTATGGCGCGCGTCGTTTTTGTCCAAAAAATGCGACGTTCGTGTTTTGATGATCTGTTTACGGGTACTGCTATGGCGCGCGTCGTTTTTGTCCAAAAAATGCGACGTTCGTGAACCTTAAAATGGTTTTACGGTTCCGCGGTTTGAGAGCTCTGTTAGAGATGCTCTAACCTGCCAACCTGGGTAGTTTAAACTGGAAGAACTCCTCTGTCCAAAATTGCTTAGCATGATCACAGGAAATAAGTGTATGATACAGTCCCTCCTCATGTCCACACAACGGACATATACTCTACTCCTTTATAGGTCTTCTTCTTCAGCGACACATAATTCAACTTTCCCTGTATGTAGCGTGTTGTATGAAGCACAAGAAATCAGGTACCACGGTTATATGCAACGACCGCAAGCATAAGAAAAAAATTAAAAACAATAGTCTGTTGAGTGAGCTAGGTGTTAAAAATGAATAAATGAGTTCTGCATATGCGGAGTAGCTTAAATCCATCATGTTCCTTTCGTTTATTGCAGAAATATACGCTTTAATACGAGCATGCGATATACCCAAGCAGGCGCAGCTATACAGTTCTACAATCATTGTCATTACTGATCGAAATGCACTTTTTTTTTTACTGTAACCGGCAGGAGGTCTGCCATTGCATTAATAGAAGAAAGAGTTGATCCAGTTTAGAAAGGAAACCGGACCCAAACCCATACATCACACGGTTATTTACGGAAACCGGCAGAAACCACCACTACAAATCATGGAACATCGTCGGTGCCTGAAACAAGTGCACCTAGCCCCAAGATAACAAGGCACATCTCGTATCCGACAAAGACAAACTCCACAACCCCAAACGAACTCTCGCCACTAGCGATGCACCGATGTGCATCCTCCCAACATAGTAGATCAAGCATTGACCTTAACTAAGGCGCGAAACGCCTCAACCACTGCGGCGTGTGCTCCTTCTTGTACATCGTGAGATAGTGTTGCATCTTCTCATTCAGGACCTCCTCGGTGACTTTCCCTTTGTTCTTCAGCTTCGGTTTCTCCCCAAAGGCCTCCGCCCGCCTATACTCTGCGTGCTTGGCTGTTGGAATATCACAACCACTGTTTTTCTTGTTCAAACGGACGCTGCGTCGCGCACAGTGAGAGGGAGCACCCTCTCCCAAACCCGACGCAAAGCAAGCAAGTTCTTCAAAGAACTCCCCCACCGATGAAAGTGAGGCCTTCTCCTGTAGCTCTTCAGTATCGATCTGGACCAGCTCCTTCAAGGTCCTCTCCTCAGAGCTAGGTGCACCGCAATCCTCCAGGTTTTGCAATACCAAAGTACCAACAGACTCCACAGCAAGCTCCTCCCGGCTGGTCATGGCCTGCACCACCGGAAAAGGACCCTCTGAAGCAACCGGAGGCGTGGAGGTCAAGGCGAGCGTCGACGCTGGAATGGTCACATCCCTAGGGGAGAAACAACCATAAAGCTCGAAATGCACTGATCGCTATCAAAACAGTCCTCTTTGTTGAATACTCCCTCCGTCCACGAAAGACTGTAACAGAGGCCGTGACCATAAATGTTAGTAGGCACGACCAGAAGAGGGCCAACACAGAGGATTAGTGCCACTGAACACTGCAAGTACTAATTCCCATCGAAATTTCTATCTTGACACCACATTTTGTCTCTACTCTCGCAGTGAAAACTATTTGTCTATCACTTGCAGTAAATCCACTGTCAGAGTATGTCTATTCCTTGCAGTGAAAACTATTTGTCAGAGACGATCACCATTGGTGGGTAGGGGTCTCAAGAAAATAAATATAGCTTAACCATACGGTGTCAATCAGAGTTTTGGTCCAACTATGTCTGTGATTTTCTCAGATTTTCAGGTGTTACAGCGCCGGCAAGCCGCCCCGAACTCGGCGTCGTTCGGATCCTACTGGTGACAGTTCGTATTTTTCGTTCGACTTTCCCTCGTGTAGGTCGACCGACCTACTATGCAGCTAGGCGACCCATTACCTCATGGGAGGATCATCCCGCCCAACCGCCTGAACTTCGCCGCATGCCGCCATGGCGTTCATGCTCCGTTTGCCGGCTCCACGTTGTAGGAATTATAAAGTGTAGCTTGCAACATTTATACTACTCGCTCCGATCCATAAAGATTGTCGTCGCTTATGTACAAATTTGTACCAACTTAGTATTGTTTTCACGACACTTTTATTGGACCGGAGGTAGTACATCATTTGATTCCTGGAATCTCAATATGAAATTATATCATTGCGGTTGAATATTGCTTGTTGTACTTAAATGAAATAATGTTTAAGGAAGCCGGTTACTGATATACTGGAACACGGTATTATAAATACTTGATACTGAAATTGTATGATGTATAATGTCTGGGCACAATATTACCAGGAAAGACAGTTGTTCATATGATGGCTATATGAATTGATTAAAGCCTGTGAATTTGAATTACGATTCAAATTCGGCACGTGACTCACACACGTGTGTTTGTGGGACTTACTGTAGATTAAAACTCCAAGATGGTTACTAATAATCGTGTTTGGTTTGGTTAACCTGAAGTCTTTGTTTAAATAGAGTTTATCTGGAATAATTATCTGCGAAATTACGGTTTGAATAAAACCGGAATCAACATTATTTAAAGGTTCCTAACGCCTAGCCTCAAATCGATCGTTGTGAGCGGCACCATGAAAAAGGATCGAGCAATAGAGGTATGAGCGTATTAGTGCCGAAACCTAACACACGTGAGGATCATCCCGTCGTGTGATTTTATTCTTCTAGCGAGCCGACATCCCGAGACTAAATCCCAGGCTAGCTACAGCCGTGTATTGCATAGAGAGAGAAAGAAATTTAATGTTTCCTCTATGAATTCCATAGAGAAGAGAAGCTGATGCCTCCTTTCTATATCCAACTTATTATCTTCCAGGTTAGTTTTGATGCTTTTATAGGTTATAAGATAGACAGAGACAAAAGGTTGTGTCAAGATAGAAATTCTCAAAGTTGAGGGACAAAAGGTCCCGGTCATCAACTGATATGTAACTAACATTTTATTTTCTATAATTAATGTCGTAAATAACTTTGATGTTCTCAAAGTTGAGTGAGCAATATTTTATTTTACATGAAATTTTGGAAGTCTGCTCATTTTCGTTCAGATATTTTCTAGCATCTTCCCAATAAACTACACTACATTATCTTTATATTTTCATGATAATTGCTTTAGTTATGGTATGGACCATGCAATTATTTGAATGCCAATCCTCTCGCACAAATAGTACAATGCCTACTTTGTTGGTCACTTTGAAGAGTTCATTTGCTTTAGAGGTCAATATATTTTCACGTTTCAATCAGCTAGGCAGCTGTGATTTTTCAATGGGGGGAAGCAACTCGTGTGTCGCAACAGATAGTTTAGCTGATGTCCTAGCTCTTACTCAGCACAATGATGTTGTTACTGGAACAGAGAGGCAATATGTTGCAAATGCTTATGCAAATAGGTTATCAATTGGCTATAATAAAGTATGTTTCTTACGAAAAATGTTGCTATTCACAATTGATGTTTTCATTAGGCATATGATGGAACCATTAGATTTTATTCTTGTAGCATTTTGTATACATGCCAACCCAAAGTGCTTTGGCTGGATTAACAAATTTATTCATATGGATAGTTGTGTGTTGTGCAGTCATTTTGACGGCCTCCATGAAACTGTTTTTCGAAGATTTGGGGAAAAAGGTGGGAACCCAGTGGTCTGTTGTTGCTATTCGTGCTATTAACTTTCCTACTTGCTGATCTATGTTGTGTAAATTTAAGAGTGTAATCTATTATCTGCATATTAGATCAAAATTTGTTCACATAAATGTTATACATGTTCAATTAAGTCCATCCTAAATTCAAGAAAAATAAAACACATATGGCCCGTGACTCAAACAAAATCTTAGTCCAGCGACAACTAGCCGCTGAATACTCATTGAATAAGTCCCATCGCCGCAGATGAATCCCGTCGGTATACACGAATGTGATATTTTGGTGCCCCTCTCACACACAAAAACAACTTGCGAACAAATCTTTGCAAGGAAAATGTTAGATAATTTTAATGTAAGGCGACCACTAACGGTATTAGAGATAGGGAAAGTAGTTGGGAATATGTATGCCGACAAAAAGTCTAGTAAAAGTTTATCTTTGTATAATATCCTTTCCTTCACCAGATTGAGATGCTTCCTTTATAAAGGAAAGAGAAAAACACAATTCGGTGAAAATAATACGATACCGCTTTGTTTTCTTAAGATCAAATTAATCGTCAAGGCCATGGTAATGCCTAGCTAATTCATACTCCTGATTATGTTTTGAAAAGTTACATGGGCTTAGCAAATTCTAGGCAGCTATGACATAACCACTCTTATCTAGGCGCAATCTAAGCAATTAATTAAAACTGTAACCCCGGCTAGTTGCGAGCATTCTAAGGCCATATATTGAATTATGTCTTTGTCGTGTGGGCCATCGCGGATGTCATACACAGTACACCACCAGAGGTCTCGAAGTCACAAATCCGGCTCCGCATTTATGCAGAGAAAGGATGATCTTTAGCGTATTATTATTCTAATGTTTCTTCAAGCGTACATTATATTATGGGTGGTTTTATTGGGAGGGGGCAATCCCCCTCCCCCCCGGGTGGAATCAATTTGCGAAATAAATCACTAGGGGTAGCAGGCATGTTCAACTATATTATGGGGCCCGACTTTTTTGATGTGTAAATACAATAGGGAAGACACCTACTGCCTCATTTTCATTTGTAGAAAATAATTTCAGAGGGAAATCAGAGTGGACAGTTTCATAAGATCGGTTATGGCCAAGCGAGTGTCAGTGTGCCAAGAACGGAAAGGTAAAGCATTGTCTCCCAAAGTGTCGATGTGTGATTGGATCAAATAGATTGAGGAGATTACTAACACTGATATAGTCTACAATAATTAATCATACCAGATTCTAAAAGGGAATGGTTTGGCATTTCAAAAATATTAGTATTTAGCAATAAACTTCAGTCTAAGGCCATTCGGCATGTATAGATAGTCCAAGGCTATCACCAACCCTTGGGTTTTCTATAAAGGTACATAAGAGATTCAATGTTCCTACTTACTTACTCTGTACTACACATTCTCGCTACTTAACAACCTTCAACATAACCTAACTAAATAGTACTCTGAAAAGCTAACCCCTACCCCTTAGAATCAATTAGCAAATTAAATCACTAGTTCACATAACATGGTGTTCAATTTGGTGTAACCTGACTTCTGGACAAATATCCCTCCCCCTCCCCAACTTATACACAATCATAAATCGGCCACGACTAGTTGCTAACTCTAATCTCAATATACCATTAAATAAACTCTAACAAATGCCCTATAATTGGCGGGCCTGATAATTTGGCCAATTTTAGTGTATCTAAATAAAACATCCCCGCTGTCTACAGTGGCGGAGCCAGAAATTGAGTCGAGGGGGGGCGAGCCCACAAGGTCTAAAAAATTAAGCCAGAAAAACGAGTCTATATAACAATAAAGGGTCCATGAAGATTCAATTTTCGTACTCATAAAGCACTAGCATTGACACAAATAACATAAAAGACAACTTAAAGAACTTCTAACACGGACTCTCGCCACTTGACATAAAAGTAGACATAAATTTTTTGAGTATTTTACTACAACAGTCAGTGCCGGACAAGAATAGACATAAAAACTGATCAATCTATAATATGGAGAATTAACCGGCTGAAAAGTGAAATCCGGCTCCTCCTATCCGTGTGATCGAACCATGCAAGGGGGAGCGAGCAAGTCGAGTCGAAACGTGCGAGGGCCGCTAGGTCGTCCATGGTATGAGTCAAAATTAATTGTCCAGCTCAGCCAGTTTTGCCCAAATAAGCCCCAAATTATTTGGCTAAGAGCATCTCTAGCAGATTCGGTAAAAATTGGACCCATAAAACGCGTCTAATGGAAACTGTAAAATAATTTTAAGGACTAAAAAGTGTCCGAGCAGAACAGATTCCATAAAATTTTACTATAAACTCAAATATTCTCTTTAGTCCTTTTCTTCCTCCTAGCAAGCCGGGCTGATTTTGAAACCGTGTAGTACATGAGCTAGCTAGATCCATCTAGTATACGTACATATGTACAAGAGTTGAGCTAGCTGTCCGTCCAATGGATCGATCGTTCCATCCTTAGAGCTAGCTACTGTAGCTGCCTAGCTAGCAACCGATCAATCGTTCCTTCCTTGAGCGAGCTAGCTAACTAGCAAAAAAATCGACCGAGCTGAGGGGGGGCGGCCGCCCCTCCTCGCCCCCCTGGTGGCGCCGCCACTGGCTGTCTAGGTCCCATCGCCGCACATTCAGCTTCTCGTGCATCGCCCTGCAAAATTAACTGTGGCGGACACCAGCGTCACATTCCCGACTTCTCTGCATCCTACCGTGACATCCCGCGCCTCTTTGCGTCACCGCAGATCAGCCCATGGTCGTCGGCCCTTCTTATTACATCCAGGCCCGAGGACACACGCCCGTGGCATATGATTGTTACTTTGTAAAATTAATGATTTTAATGTTCCATCTGATTTTGCTTGGTAATTTGGATCATTTAGAGCAAATGGCCATGGGCTCGAGGCAATCTTGGCTCCGTCCCTCATTGCAGATTATTTGCGAGATTTACAAGTGAATGCTAAATTTCCTTCAAATATAGTACAAATCAATCTTTAGAGAAATATAATCTATAGAAAAAATCATGTGAGTCAGACTATAGAAATATAATGCACGTGAATAGCACACGTACATTCGTTTTACCGTGGGGAAATGCATGGTGAGATGTTGCTGCAAGCGTTTCACCGTGAGCTCTCTCTGTCTCCCGGGTATGCCTGTAAAAGTAACGTATTGTAATCGTGTGCGTGCGTGTACCGTGTTGGTACGTTTGTGTTGTAAACCGGTATGGTTGAGATTATGGTGCCGTAGATTAGGTAACTACCATGTATAGCTTTCTTAGAGATCAAGGCACAATCTCAACCGTACCAAACTTGTACTCTTTGTGACTATATAACACGCACACGTCCCTGCCTAGAAGGCATACGTTCAACCCAATTTCATATGGTATCAGAGCCTTCTTCTTCCTAAAACACATCTACCAGATCCCCTCTTTCATCCATGGCGACCCCAAGCTCATCGGTCGCGCCGGCCGGGAACTCCATCGGTCAGGCGGTGAAAGAAGCACTCACGAGCAAGAATTTTCTCGTGTGGAAGACTGTCGTCCTTCCTGCCGTGCGTGGCGCTCGGCTGTATGGGTACCTTGATGGCACAGTCAAGGCGCCGGCAGAATTTCTGTCGGTAGAAGAAGATGACGCTGCTGGAAAGAAGATCACCAAGCAGGTGGAAAATCCTGCCTTTGCTGTGTGGAACGAGAAGGATCAGCAGCTGCTGAGTTACCTTCTGAACTCGATCTCCATTGAGGTGCTGGTGCAAGTCACCGAGTGCCAAACGTCGTATGAGCTCTGGACGGCGATCCAGACCATGTACGCCTCTCAGTCTCGTGCGCGGATCATGTATCTGCGCCGCAAACTTGGTGAACTGAAGAAGCGCGAGATGAGCGCTGTGACCTACTTCAACAAGCTGAAGGTTCTCACGGACGAGCTGGCTACGGCTGGCAAGCCAATGGATGACGATGACATCATCAATGCCGTCCTCAATGGTCTTGATGCAGAATACAATCCGCTTGCTGAAGCCATCTCAGCGCGGATCGATCAGGGCATCACCCTGAGTGAAGTCTATGCTATGTTCCTGGCGGCTGAAGCACGCATCGAGTCGCAGAACGCTGACAACAGCAGCGGCGGCTTGTCGGTCAACCTGGCCTCGAGAGGTGGGTATGGCCGTGGCAATGGAGGAGGATACCGTGGCGGTGGCGGTGGCCATAACCGCGACAACAATGGCCGTGGAGGCGGTCAGAACGGAGGATATGGAGGCTATGGGGGAAACAACTCCTATGGCAACGGCGGTGGTGGTCGCTATGGAAACGGCGGCGGTGGAAATAGCAGCAGCGGCAACTATCAAGGCAACAAGCCGCGCTACACCGGCCCGCCATGTCAGATCTGTCGCAAACCAGGACATCCTGCGGACAGATGCTTCAAGCGCTTCAATAGATCCTTCGTCACCCCTGAGCAGTCACAGCCGCAGGCAAACGCGGCAACAACTGACCACTCCTATGGCGTAGATACCAACTGGTATATTGACACCGGTGCTACTGATCATGTCACCAGCGAACTTGACAAGCTGGCGGTCCGAGATCGCTACTCTGGACACGAACAAGTCCACACCGCAAGTGGCCAAGGTATGCAGATTCAACATATTGGTCATACACTTATTCATACTCCTGATCGTCCCATTCATCTTAATAACATCTTACATGTTCCAAGTGCAACCAAAAGTCTTGCTTCTGCGTCTAAACTTGTTAATGACAATCATGCTTATGTTGAAATTCATCCAAAATTCTTTTGTCTTAAGGATCAGGACACGGGGAAAGTCATACTTCGAGGCGCGAGTAGGGACGGTCTCTACCCCTTGCACGCAGCAACCACCACATCATCCTCCAAACAACTTCTTAGTGCAAGCAAACCTTCTTCCACACGGTGGCATGGGCGTCTTGGGCATCCTTCGTTTTCCATTGTTGAACAAGTCCTTAGGACAAATAATTTACCTTTCTCGAATAAGCATGATGAGTCGGTTTGTGATGCATGTCAAAAGGGCAAGAGTCATCAATTGCCCTATCCTAGGTCTATGAGTGTTTCTAGTGCTCCTTTAGAGCTGATTTTCTCGGATGTTTGGGGGCCAGCCCCTGTTTCGGTTGGTCGATATAAGTACTATGTAAGTTTTATCGATGATTTTAGCAAGTTTACGTGGATATATTTGCTTAAAAATAAGTCTGATGTGTTTCAGAAGTTTCGTGATTTTCAGCAACATGTTGAACGGTTGTTTAACACCAAAATTCTTGCTGTCCAATCCGATTGGGGTGGTGAGTATCAGAAATTAAGCCCCTTCTTTGCGCGTGTTGGTATCTCACATCATGTGTCATGCCCACATGCTCATCAGCAAAATGGATCCGCCGAACGCAAACATCGCCATATTGTTGAAGTTGGCCTTTGTCTTCTAGCTCATGCATCTATGCCTCTCAAATTCTGGGATGAAGCGTTTCTTACCGCGGTTTATCTTATTAATCGCCTTCCTAGCAAAGTCATTCAAAATCAAACACCCACGGAAAAATTGTTCAAACGTCCACCGAATTATTCTTTTCTTCGAGTTTTTGGATGCGCGGTTTGGCCCAATCTTCGTCCCTATAATCAACGTAAGCTCCAATTTCGCTCCAAGCAATGTGCTTTCTTGGGTTACAGTGGTTTTCACAAAGGCTACAAATGCCTAGATATTTCCACCGGACGAGTCTATATTTCACGGGATGTCACTTTTGATGAATCCGTTTTTCCTTTTTCACAACTTCATTCTAATGCCGGAGCTCAATTACGTGCAGAACTTCTTTTGTTGCCTTCGGTTCTGCTTAATCGATCTATTTCCGATCAGGGGAATGATTTGCGTCATGATCATATGTCTGTTTCTGCTAATTTTTCTCTTGATGATAGCTTACAGGAGAATTCTGTTGGAAATCATGCGGGTGGTGATCCCGAGAACGATTCCTCTGCAGCTTCGGCAGGCGATCCAACTGGATCCACCTCGGAACCCTCTACGCCCGATTCGCCCGCGTCGTCTTCGGGACGTGCCAGCCCGCACATGCCACGTGGTGCGTCTTCCACCACATCCTCGCCCGGGACCCCATCACCCGCGGGATCGACAGCATCTCCGCATGCAGCGACAGATCCCGAGAGGTCCGAGCCAGGTTCTGCTACGTCCACGGGATCATCTGTGCCTGTCTCACCTGTAGCTCAGCCTGCACCAGCGCCTGTGCGAGCACATACAAGGTCCCAAAGTGGTATTTTTAAACCTCTCAAGTATACTGATGGTCGTGTTCGTTGGTGCAATTTCTGCAGTACCGGTGAACCTGAGCACCTGAAGGAAGCCCTTGGTCATGACCAGTGGCGAGGAGCTATGGATGAGGAGATTTCTGCATTGCATAGTAATGATACATGGCATTTGGTTCCTCGACCGCACAACAGTAATATTATTGACTGCAAATGGGTCTATAAGATCAAGCGCAAATCTGATGGCACGATTGATCGGTATAAAGCTCGTTTAGTGGCAAAAGGGTTTAAGCAGCGGTATGGTATTGACTATGAGGACACATTCAGCCCAGTGGTAAAAGCTGCAACTATTCGATTGATTTTGTCCATAGCTGTTTCAAACAACTGGGAGATGCGTCAGTTAGATGTGAAGAATGCGTTTCTCCATGGCGTTCTGGAAGAAGAGGTTTATATGCGACAACCTCCTGGGTATGAAAGTTCTCAGCATCCTGGCTATGTGTGCAAACTTGATAAAGCCCTCTACGGTCTTAAACAAGCTCCTCGGGCGTGGTATTCGCGCTTGTCCTCTAAACTCCATGCTCTTGGTTTTACTCCTTCTAAGGCTGATACCTCTCTGTTTTTCTATCGCAAGAATGGAGTTACCATTTTTATGCTTATTTATGTTGATGACATTATTGTCACAAGTTCTTCCCAGGAAGCTGTAGCTGCGGTTCTTGCATATCTGCGCATGGACTTTGCGTTGAAGGATTTGGGTTCACTTCACTATTTCCTGGGCATTGAAGTAAAAAAGGTACCGCAGGGTATATCTCTATCTCAAGAGAAATATATTTCGGATGTTTTAAAGCGTGTTGGTATGGGGGACTGTAAAGCTGTTACCACCCCTCTTTCTACATCCGAAAAGTTGTCTGTCTCTCAAGGAGAACCTCTCAGCGATGCTGATGCTACTCGATACAGGAGTATAGTTGGAGCCCTGCAGTATGTCACGTTGACTCGGCCAGATATATCTTTTTCTGTTAACAAAGTTTGTCAGTTCTTGCATGCACCAACGACTCTTCATTGGACAGCCGTCAAAAGGATTCTTCGATACTTAAAATTTACCATCTCGCTTGGACTGAAACTTGTAAAGTCTGAGTCTACTTTGGTCAGTGCATTTTCTGATGCAGACTGGGCCGGATGCCCAGATGATAGACGGTCTACAGGAGGGTTTGCAGTATTTTTTGGCTGCAACCTTGTTTCTTGGAGTGCACGCAAACAAGCTACGGTGTCAAGGTCAAGTACCGAGGCAGAATATAAGTCTTTAGCAAATGCTACAGCTGAAATGATGTGGGTTCAAACTTTGTTGACAGAGCTTGGTGTCAGCCATCCTAAGGCGGCGTCCTTGTGGTGTGATAATCTTGGCGCCACGTATTTATCGGCTAATCCCGTGTTTCATGCTAGAACCAAACATATTGAGGTGGACTATCATTTTGTTCGGGAAAGAGTTGCTAATAAGCAATTGGATATTAGGTTTATACCTACAGGAGATCAAGTCGCTGATGGGTTCACAAAACCTTTGTCAGTTCGGCAGCTCGAAGCTTTTCGTCGCAATCTCAACTTAGATAAGTTGTGATTGAGGGAGGGTGTAAAAGTAACGTATTGTAATCGTGTGCGTGCGTGTACCGTGTTGGTACGTTTGTGTTGTAAACCGGTATGGTTGAGATTATGGTGCCGTAGATTAGGTAACTACCATGTATAGCTTTCTTAGAGATCAAGGCACAATCTCAACCGTACCAAACTTGTACTCTTTGTGACTATATAACACGCACACGTCCCTGCCTAGAAGGCATACGTTCAACCCAATTTCATAATGCCGACGTTTTTTTTTGCGAATCGGGACGAGATATAGAGAGAGAAGAAGCGAGATGGCGAGGACCCGAACGAACACTACCTGGTGCTGCAAGCCTGCATCTGCATGCATGAAGGCAGGACCCATATCCTCTCTCTCGTTTCCCGAGGAAAGAGAAGCAGAGGTCCTTGGTTTTGGAGCTCGTAGCCTGCTTCCTTTCACCCATCTTGGCACAGTGACATGCCAATCATTATAAGCTCCACACCCAACATAACAGTAGCCCCCCATCATTCCCTAGCAAGCTAGGCCCTTTCTCCTTGCGCTTGAAGTTGATAATATCCCAGAATGATAGTAGTAAGCAGAACGCTATGATCGATCCATCAAATGCAAACCATAGAGGCTTGGAATTTGCACACATCATGCATGATTTTGCTTAGCAGTCATCTATCTTTGGATTAGAATTTGCTAGTCAAAATTCATGCAAGAGTAGAATTTGCTAGACATGCTTAACAACATTCATGCAAGAGTAGAATTTTCACACGTCATGCAAGAGTAGCAATCATTTATCTTTGGAGTAACATTGCTCGGCTAAACTGTGCTAGCTAGGGTAGCGTGCACGCTAGCATGAGCTGAAGGCCAGCATGTAAAAAGACCTGGAAACCCCTTTGTTGGTTTGTTGCCCATCCATATCTGCCACATATCTACCCACTAGATTTTGCTGACCTCATTCTGTCCACAGCTCCCCAGCGATGCATTTCTTAAAGCTTTCGCACAGAAAGTTGCCCATTCCCATTCCTCTTTCCTCATTTATATATTCCGATCTCTCCCGTAGATGAATGGTGAAGGAGGTGACACCAGTTCCCCATTTCTCCGTTGCGCACAGAATAATTGCTTGAAAACGCAATTTTGTATGGTAGTATGAAGTTTGTGGGTGAGAGTAAAATAATGGAGATCGGATGCACCATTTTAGTTTTGTCGGTGATATTCAGGAATCGGGACTACACATCACTCCTCTATGCCAAAATATTCAGGAATCGGGAGTATTTTAGTTTTTTATGGTAAAAATCAAATCTTGTAATATTTGATTAACTATATAGAAAATCTATTATATAAAACACATATAATACTTCATGATAGTTTTAATAATGTTGATTTTTAAATGATTGGTGAAACTTTATGAAGTTTGGTTGTGACGAAAACTAGTATGCACTAAATTTTGACCTAGAGAGAGAAGCATTTGTCACTGTGAAGAGGGAGATGCGTTTTGCCTCCCGAACTCATATGTTCCTGCCCAATTTTAAAATTCCAATAAAATAAAATATTTCAAAAAAAACAACAGAAAAATTAGAGAAAAACATATACATATGTTCTCCATACGTGCAAAGTTCTATGAAGGAATGATATTTGTGTTGATCCGTGTGAAAAAAAATCGTTGTTTATTTGGGCCACTTATATATGGCAACCACAAATAGCCCTAGGGTTACATGCATGGAGCTCTTTTAAAAATTCGAAATCAATATTTATTTTTAAATTCCGAGAAAATCTTGCATGTAGAAAATGATGTATTCTACAAACAAGTAAAATCTCAACTTAAACTATGTCATATTCTGAGCAACGCAAAAATAAAAAAAAATTGACAGATTTTGGAGGCTTGAAAATTTGCACTGTTCGCTACTTCAAATTAAATATTTTGTCATTTTTTGTAGCTAAAAATACAAGATGTCGTGAGTTGAGATTTTACATGTTGGTAGAATACAACAGTGTCTACATTTAGAATTTTGTCTCATATTTTTTAAAACTTTGAAATGATGTTTTTGAAACTTTCAAATAAAGGGCTCCCTCGAGCCTGGAGCTCCATTTGTCCACTCTCTACTTATATAACCATACGTGTATAACATGTTTGTTATTTCATTATCCACATGTACTAGCACTACTAGGCGATTAAGGAACTAAATCATCATTCATGGCAATTCAAAATATTCATATCATCTCTTGTCTCTGTGATTCGGTTTGAATCTAATATGTCAAGTATTTGCCACCAATTAAGGGTCTCCTTATTCTTTTATTAAAAGGGACTCTACTGAGATATCGGTTAATTATATATTCTTTTGAGAAATATGGAATTTCTATTTATAGGATGGTACTACTCGATTTTCTATGAATTACACATGTAATTTTGAAGGTAATATTTGATTCACTTCAACCTCATAGGCAAGGTCTCATCATACTTATGACAATTATGGCAAACATGTAGTATCTTAATTCCAGTGGTGCAATAACATATTTTTACGCCATGTCAACATATCATCACTACCTTCAATTCCTTCGTTTCTTCCCATATGTCTATGTTTATTGGCACCATAAGAAATAAAGCTCTTCACCAGAAAAATAAAGTTAACAAGTGATAATAATGCAAGTGCACGCCTAGCATTTTATGACAAGACATGGTGCAATGACACAATTTTCATGGTAAAGTATGATCAAGTAATGTAAGATTCAACATATTATGACATTTAGTCCCTTTTTAATCTACTTATGTGTTTTGTTTGGATCCTGTAAATCAATGTAAATGAGCAAATTCTTACCAATAAAAGAGCAACCAAATAACGGCAATCGCTCATATCCTAATAAGAGTTCTATACCTATGATCTAGCTAGTTGCCAAATATGCTTGGGACACTACGCGACGTGTAGAAGTTAGAAACCACTTGGTTGACGGAACATATAGAACGTACAAACTTGCAATGAAAAAACAAGTATTTACTTGTCTCCTCGTGGTTACAAAATCTGTACTATAAATTCACATACCAACTCGCTTTGCAAGGTTATCCTTGATAAGAATTATACCTTTACGAATGTACCAATTATTTTTCAATGGCACATTCATTTTCCATAATTTTTTGTTATTATTGACTCACACTTATGAATGAATGAGTGCTTTATACATCGAATCGATCAAAATTACCATTTTCATGTAAATTTCGATAAAATTCGTCAGATCCTTACGACAATTGAAAAATTGGCAACCATTTAAGAAGAGCGTTCCATGACCTAAGTCAGGGACCGACTAAATCTCGTGTGAAAGTCACATTTAGTGGAGATGCCTGCATAAGTGTAAAACGATTGTGTCGGTCTCGCCACAGAAGATATTGTAAAAAGCTAGATATTGTCACCAAAACTGCAACCGTACAAACCTGTGGTCCAATACCAGTATACCACCAGCAAAACAGCGGGCATGTTCTCAATTAATACCATGGCCTACTCCTTTCAGGTGCCTAAGAAATGGGGCGTGGGCTCCCTGAGTAGCAGCAGTACTCTTTTGTCCGATGGTAATTCCAGCGTCTAGCCGATGATCGAGCCTGCCAACAGCAACATCCAGCCTTGCACAGAGATTCCAGCCTGATCTCTTGGCTGCCTAGCTTGATCATTTGCATCTTCAAGCACAGCTAGAGCAGCGAATGGGTATGCAAAAACCAAGCAGATAACATTGCTGACAGGATAAAAACAGAGGTGTGTCCTTCAAAAGCCACACCGAACTCTCTCCCTCCTCTCTCCGTCCTTGGTTTCCTGTGGTGTTCCTCTGTGCTGGATCAAAATCATGCACGCTGATTGATTTTCGCATGTGTGTGTGCATCTGCACTGTAGGCCGCTGTTGCTTCCTCCCCCACATGTACACCCTGCCTGCTGCTGCAATGGACACATCGCCTTGGCCTCTCCTCCCTGCCTCTGCCATCGCCTGCGTGCTCTGCTTGCTTGCATTTGCTCAAACAATGGTGAAAGGCGAGCACTCACTGGCTACACTGTTGCAGCTTAACCACAATGGGCACCAGTGCCACTGTTGTAGTAGTGCACGAGAGCAAGTGGCATCTGCTCGTGTTTGAAAAGAAGAATTGTTCCTTTGCTACAACTGCTTCAAGGCCACATGTATGATGTATCCACAGTGTATAGGGAGAGAATGAATGAAGGAATCATACATATATATATATATACAACCGGTATGATGATAGAGTAGCTAGCAGCAGCTAGGTGTATGTTGTTGCCTTGTTGGTTAGTTAACACACATTCTGCGAGGTGATGCATTTTATATACTTCACACACTATCAGATGCAACAACTGGATTAATCTAGTGGTTCATGGTTTGTCCTGCAGGGGGATTGAAACAGCAATCATGAGGTGATAAACCCCATAAATAAACAAGCTAAAGCCCACATGTTCATTACACTGTTCTTCCACACCCTTCTCTACATGATCCAGAGGAAAGGACTTTGTGCCCGGCCCCCATGCCCTGTCCTTTGCTTTGCTGCGTATGGGCATTAGCCACTTTCAGTTTTTGGTATGCATTAAACGCCACTGCCCCCCAGTAGAGTAGGACCCGGTTTGGTTCTTGGTGGCTTGCGAGGGGAGAGATCTCTCTTGATCAGTGCCAAGATCACCAGAGGGGCCTGCTTGCTTCCCATCCACGTGGGCATAGATCGATGCCTTACGTTTCTCTTCCTCGTGTGCTTGATAAAACCCCTCCCCTGACCTCCTCTCCCAATTGCTCCCCTGCTCAGAGTACTGGTAAAAGGGAGAGATCGCATCAAGGTCGCCGTCTCGAGCCATTCGCATTGTAGGCGTTCTATTATGAAATGGTCTCCTTGCCATTTTAGGTCGCATATGCTAATTCTTCCAGCTGCTGCTGCTTCTTCTTCGTCTCGCTCATTACCTCTTGCATTGAAAAGCTTGGCTGTCCCACTCGCCGCCCTTGCTAGCTCTTGACTTTCAGCTTGAAATCTCTAGGAGACTATCTACTTATAAGCTAGGACGCAGGAGTGGTTGGCTGGCAGTTCATAGGCCGTGTCGCCGTTTTCAGTGCTTTCTTCATGGTTCTATAAGGTTTGGCTACTGATTCCTACCTCCTCTAGCTCCGGAAAGCTTCCTCACCTGCTTCTTCCACTTTGTGTCGTCAAGACAGTTTCACTTCTCATTTGTTTAGTACGGATTGGGATGGAAGATCTCTAGTGCTTGCGCTGTTGATTCTCATGTGGTATTTGCTACTAGGAGCCTAGGACTTGAGTAGATGAAAAATAGCTCAGGAGAATGTGGAAATGAACAGGTGGATAAGCACAAGTTCTTATGAGAGTGGCTACTGTAACTGAATGTCCCTAGCCTTTCTCCAATCATTCTGGCGCTTTTCTTGCGCCGCCCCGTTTGAAAAATTTCAGGACAAACATCCTGTTTTACTGTATGCTTTGGGTGACTTTCTTTAAGATCAGCTATGCTTTAGATCACTGTATTTTTATGCATAGGCTAGCAGGCAGGTGTTGTTTTTCCTTGCCACAAAATAGGTGAACTTTTTCTTTCTATGGTTGTTGGTCTGATGTATGAATGGGATTGACTCTGTCTGTGCAATTTAGTGTGCATTTGTGCTCTACAGTAGATTACCTTGCATTTTTCTACTTCGTAGGAGGAACAATCTGCTAACTGTGCCCTCAGCAGCGCCAATTATTTGGCTCACATATACTACTACTGCTTTGTTTCAGGTCTTTTTAAATTAGTACGAGATTTGGCCTTTGGCGACTTTGAAGCTAGACCTCAGTATGTCCGGTAATCCATCTTATCAGCAGCTGGGATTGGAAGCCATGAACACTTGTTTCTTCGGCAGCGGCATCATCAGTTCCGAAGCACCATTCCTCTACCCGAGCATGGCGCACGATCTGAGCTTCGGCTCCGGTGATCCAGCCGGAGGAGGCGGAGGAGCCGACCTAGCCGCGCATTTCACGGCGAACAATGCGATGATCACTTCGCCGGCAAACCAGCTCGTCTGGGCTGCCGCTGCTCCTTCGCAGGATAGCCACCACGCGAGCATGTCGACGGAGGAGATGAACGACGACACCTACGTCGTCGTCCCCGGCGAGAGCTGCAGCACCGTCCACTCCATGCTCCCTCCCTTCGCTGCCGTCGCCAGCTCGCCGAACTTCTTCCAATACGGCCCCTCAGATGTCACCATTGCTCAGCCGTCAAAGATGGCCAAACTGATTACTGGAGAGCCACACCGCAGCTGGTTCTCCAACGGGCCAACCGCTGCATCGATCCACGACACGTATTACACGACGGCGTTCTCCGCCGGCGCCGGCTTTCGGGATCCGCTTGCCGCCATGGCCAGCGGCCTCTCGCTCAGGCTAGGTGCCCAATCTTCCTCGGTGACCATGGCGAGCCTGCCGGACCAGTCCTCGGAGGTGAGCTGCTCCGACCTGACCCATGTAAACAGCGAAGGCTTTGGCTACCAGCAGTCGCTGATCGCGAGGGCTCACGCCGGCACCGGCCTGTTCCAGCTTCCTCCTTACGGCGATGTCGGTGCCGGCGACGGCGAGTTGCGGCACGTGTACCCGCATATGTACTCGAGGCCTGCCCACTTCTCGCAGGTGCTGCCGCGGTCGGGATACGCGCACATTGCCCAGGAGTTGCTGAATGGGTTTGTTGCCGGCTGCCTGCTGAGAGACGTGGCCGGGAATATGGCCGACGATTCAGTCAGTGACATTGGCACCGAGGCGAGCCTCTTGCTCTCCTCGAGCTGCTCAGCGAGGACGCCGTCGTCTGTGAGCTCCAACCACCTTATGCTCCCCTCCGACGAGCACCGGCAAGACGCTGCCGACGGCGGGAGGTGGACGGAGGCTCAGAGGGTGAGGGATGATCTTCTGAAAATGTTACAGCTGGTGAGCTCACTGAATTTCCTCTGAATCTCTGATATGCACTTGGCACTGTTACTCGGGTAAAATCTTACGGCGTGATGGATGCAGATGGATCAGAGGTGCAACCGGTGCTTCGACGACATCCAGACCACGGCGACCAAATTCAGCAGCATGGTGGTGCATCCAGGCGGTGGAGGCGGCATCATTGCCACCCCGCCGTTCGCGCACCGCGCGGTCTCCGCGGTGTACCGGAGGCTCAGGAAGCGGATCACTGGCATGATCATGGTGGCCGGCCGCGGGGAGCCCTCGTCGCTGGCCGACAAGGAGCGGAGCTGGGAGTCCTCATTCATCCAGAAGCATTGGGCGCTGCAGCAGCTCCGGCGAGGCGACCAGCAGTCGTGGCGGCCACAGCGTGGCTTGCCGGAGAAGTCCGTCGCCGTGCTGAAAGCCTGGATGTTTGAGAACTTCCTCCGTCCGTAAGTTTCAAGACCAAAAATCTCTGCCAAGAATGGATAATGACAATGGTTCCTAGTCTGAAGGAACTCAGATCTTCTGAAGTCTGAACAATTGGATGCCAAATTTTGGTCACTCTTGATCTTGGGTGCATTGTTAGGATTTCAACATTTTTCTTGACATGAGTGCATGGCAGCACCCACAATCTGTTTTCTCGTTTCAGGTACCCAAAAGACAGCGAGAAGGACATGCTGGCAGCTAGGAGCGGACTGAGCAGGAGCCAGGTACAAATCTCAGGGTTTTTCACCATGGAACTTTTGTTTAATAGATAGATCAACTTGGAAGTTGGAACACAATCATACATTGTGATTTTTTTATGTTACTGAACTGCTGGATTGTTGCTAGGTCTCCAACTGGTTCATAAATGCGCGAGTCCGGTTGTGGAAGCCGATGATCGAGGAGATGTACGAGGACTCAAGAAGAGCTCGGGAGGCAGCATGGTTGAGCATCCGAGCAAAGATGTCGTCAGTTAGAAGGGGCCGGCTAAGGTTGAAACTGTAAGAATCTTAGCTGTGTGCTAAGAGTTTCTGTATAAGCATTGCCTCTGAGTAAAAAATTGCAACTCATGAGTCATGTCCTTGGCTATTGTTCCTCTGATCATTATCTATGTAACCTTGTAAATTTTCTCGCGTGTATATATAATTGACTGCCAGCGCCTGCAAGTTGCAACTAATCAGAAAAATCGCATGTTCTTGCAACAGTTGTGTTTACCAGAGAAACAATCTCTGCATCTTTCCATGCAGATAGTTCAAAGTTCAGTTTGACGTGCTGTATGCTGACTCAAATCTGGGATGTATATCAGTGCTGGTCACTCTGAAAATCAAACTGGATTGAGCAGAATAGTCAAGCAGCCAGCCCTCACGAGCTGAAGTTCAGTGATGAAGCACTTGCACTGCCACAGCAACTACACGACTACACCACATGATCGTTAATCGTTCATGATAGTAAGAGGTCTGAAAGATGTTCTGTTGCCCAGAAGTGCAAGCATGCTGATTTTGCTGTTACGGATTGGATCCTTTTCACAGTTGCACTGTTCCATGCCGCAATCATGTTTTCTCGTTTGTTGTTCATGGATCTCATCGGCACATGAAATGTTCGGCGCCCATTTTGTCTCTATGTAGGTATGCGCACAAGCTGGACACTTGAAATTCTATTATTTATTTAGTTTTATAATAAAAAGGAGAACACAATACATGCGTATTTTTGGCTGTAGCATAGAATATTCTTGCACCGTTGAGCTCCAAGTACTAGATGCATCGACAAAAGATTTCATTTTTTGGCTGTATAGTTGATGATTCAGAGCCGATCAAGAGATGGAGACTGAAAAGGGAAGGGAACTTTTTTTCGAGCTAAAAAGGGAAGGAGACTTGGGCTGCCGTTGCAGACGTAGTTCTGTAGAAATTACTTTTCTGCATTAGGTCCATTTGAGAAATGGGCTTGGCCCATTTATGAAAGTAGAAATGTAGACCGCAATAAACCAAGGAAAAGCCTTCTAAAAATTCGGAGTATATCCTCTGGGTCACACTCCTGCTCCACAAGCCCATGCGCGCTCCACGAGCTGCTCGTCAGAATCGGGCTAATGCTGACCAAATCTGTGGCGTTACGGGCTCCAACGACTCGGATTCATCGCCGGCGAGTCCGATCTGGCGAAGTCGGTGCTCCTCCAGCACAAGATCAAAGTAAGTTCTTGGGGTTCTCTTTCGATGTTGCATGAGTGTTTTCTAAACGCTTCAAACTTCTGCACGTTTCTCTGCGAATACACAAGCGAAATGCTACAACGATTCTACGCTTCTATTGTAAATGTTGACTCAATGTTACAAATGTTTCCCTGAGAAGGTGCAAGGGTGTCCTACCCCTGCTAGACATGCATGTGTTGACTTTCTCCGGGAATTGTGAGTGATAGAGATTTGCTACGACCACTTGAAATGTTGCTACATACTTATATTTGTTTATTGCATAGGTGTTTTAAAATGCTGCCATGGTTTTTGTATAGTTTTTGACCCACCACGAAATAAAATGCTGTAATGAACGGAATGCGGGTATGCTGCAATGATCGGGTCGATGAGATTTGACACTTTAGTGACATTTGACGGTGGGGGAGGTGGAGGAATTTTGCCTCAAATACTCTCGGGACGCCCAACATTGTCCATAAACTAATTGGAGTATTGTAGCTTAAGTTGTGAATATTTTGTTTTCCTAGGGAATGCATGGTATAAACCACCTCCCCCGGATGTGTTCTTTTCGTAATCCAGGATGTGGATGGGGATGGGGCCTTCTCACAAAATGGTGGTGCAGGAGCTGGCATGATCTTACGTGATCAACACGATGAAGATCTTCGCAGCGTGCCGTAATATGGAGGAATACACTGATGCTACTGAAGCGGAGATGGTTGCTATAGAGGAAGGCCTGAAGCTAGCTCCAATGTGGACAGCAGTGGACTTTACAGTCAAAACTGACTGTACTGACGCGGTGGAGCTGATCAGGGAAGAAACCCCAAATACATCCATCTATGCGTTTAGGATTAACCTGATCCGTGAGCTTGTTAGGGAAAGAGAAACTAGAATAGTTAGAATAAATCGTGATGTTAACGAGGCAAGTCACAAACTAGCTAAGGTTGGTAGGGTGCAAGCAAAAACTGAGATTTGGCTAAGGAGTTTCCCCTCAGGAAATTGCCGAATTCGTAAGAGAATGTACCCCTGACTCTGATTAATAAAATTCGCTCCACCCCCTTCAAATAAAAAACTAGTATGCACAACCAAACACATGAGGATGGAGTCATGGAGCTTCAAAGATTTATGGAGTTGTCATCTTTATTGGCATGAACATCGACGCTCATTAAAAAAAAAATTCGCTTTTAATGAGGCGCCCACTAATAAACATGGCGTTCGATCCTTCGTAGCTTGAGAATAAAACCATCCTCCTAACCATCAAACAAATGCTTAGTTTACAATTTACTCTCGGTATTTGCAGACTACAACCGCTTACCATCGCCTATAAAGACTTGTACTAGCTATTTTTCGGATGATAATATGTACATATCTTTACTTCTTAAAAAACAAAACCCCACTAACTGCAATTAATGTTTCTATCTCAACATGCAAGCTATCCACATGACTAACTCTTTTAGCCAATCAATTGTCCTTGTCATCCCACTAACATTCGCTACTTATTGTCTATTTGTACATGCAATTATCCACATCATCTTTTTGTTTAGCCATTAGTCATTCTTTTTTTGCCATTCGAATGATACTATCACACCATTCCACTATGTAATAACAAAATATATCTTGTTCGAGGGAACACCGAAATTAGTTTCATCAGTCAAGTGAACTTTTTTGCTGGACTATTTCTATAGTCAACTATAGATTTCATGCGTTAATTAGATTTCTTAAGAGGTACCCGCTGCAACGCGCGGAGTATCGTTCTAGTAACATATATAAGAAAATACAGAGATACAAACCCATAGATATGCGGTTGTAGATCTGAAGGATAGGGAGGAGCACAAAAGAATATAGAGTTTGGAACGATTGCAAGTAGAAAGGTAGAAAACTATAAAGGTTATGAGTATGAAAGAGTAAGAGATGAAGAGGGATAATGTGTTGGAACTTTGAAGTAAGTTTTTAGGGGTGAATGAGTCATCTGGCACTTGAATTAAGTGTGTTTGTGATATACATTGGACTCATATGGTAAGCGATAAGGTTTTTGATGTTGTCAGCAGAGGCGAAGTTAGGTACAAGTCAGGGGGCCGCCCCACGCCCCCGCACCACCCCCCCCCCCCCCCCCAGCCCAAGATTTTTTTTGTAAGAATCAGTGTATTTTACCCCATTTTCCCCCAAAACAATGTTTGGCTCATCCCCCCCAAAACATTGAGTTTTGCCACTATTGTCGAGTTTTGATACTTTTTTGGAGGTTCGCATAATGAACAGATCATTCTATTATTTTTATGAGTTGCACACACATCCTGGCCTTTTAAGTTTTTTTTTATAAGATCCATCACATAGTTTCTTCGCCTCTGAAAGCTTAGAAGCATGAACAAATTGCAAAAAAACTGATAGAATGTCCATTTCCCTTCCTTCCAAATACCCCACCAGAGGATTTTAGAATATGCTAAGTCATTAAGATGGATACTAGATTCAAGCTAAATTCATTCCGAAAATCGGATCAATTTATATCCAAACAAACATCAAGAGTAAGAAATATCCGATTGGACTTTCTGCACTTTCCTTCTCATTATCCCTAGCACTGCCATACGACCCGAGGATTCAAAATCATTTTTTTCTATAAAGGGAGCTTTATTACTTAAATTATTTTAAGCATTACACCCAGCCTCTTCATAATTAGGATGCACACAGACGACGAGTTCAGAAGTACGAAACGATAAAAAAGGCGAATTACATATCAAGATGATAAATTGTAAAGACGCCTAAGGTGATGGAGAGCCATCCGCAAATTATGCTGCCATCCATGTTGGGAAAAAAAAAGTCTCTGGCCGTATCCTCTAGTCTTGTATACACCTCCGTAAAGAGGTCTCGATGCTCCACACGTTGCAACTGAGACCACAAACGGAGCGTAGCTGTACTCCTGTAGATAACCTGCATGAGAGAACACAATTTTTATCATTAAAAACCTTGTCATTTCTACACAGCCAAAACAACCATATAACGGAAAGCGCTGCCACCCAAATAAGTTGTTTAAACCTATGATCCACACCATTCAGCCAACTGCCAAAAATATTAGCAATGCTTTTTGGTGGGTATAAGATAGAACCTATCTTGATGATTGACCATATAAACCAGCTAATTTACACTGAAGAATAAGTGATTGATAGTCTCGTCCTTATGACAGAAGACACACTTTTTATTTCCATGCCAATTGCGTTTTGCAAGATTATCTTTAGTAAGAATTACTCCTTGACGAAGATATCACACAAAGACCATGTTTTTGAGTGGAATCTTCATCTTCCAGATTTTCTTATTATTATCAACTGGCACATCCGGTTGGATTAGAGCTTTGTACATATAGTACACCGATAATTTACCACTCTTGTGTAAATTCCAACGACACTCGTCCGTCCCCTGCGTCAGATTGACGGAAGCCCGACGCTGTACCAATTCATGCCAAGCTGCTAGTCTGGGACCAACAAGATCTATTATGAACGCCACGTTTGGAGGATTATCCTCCAACACTTGAGTGAGCATATCGCTCTTGTGACGTCCAAGGACAATGTTGTATAAAGCTGGATATTGTTCTCGGAGCGAGGTAGTACCTAGCCACCTATCCTCTCAGAACCTTATCTCTGAACCATACTTAATGAAGAAAGAACCATATGGGAAAAGAATTTATTCGTCACTATTATGCCAGCCCAAAAATGGAATCACTCAAGAAACCTGTGATACCGCACTTGAGCCAATATACTTTCTCTTAGAAGAGTTTGCCATAACCCATCTTCGGTAAGAAGCTTAAACAACCATTTACCAAGAAGGGTTCTATTCTTAACCTCAAGGTCAAGAATTCCCAGACCACCATAATCTTTGGGGCGGCACGCTACATCTCATTTAGCCAGACAATATTTATTTTTCTCACTATCCCCTCAAAATCATTACATAACTCTAGTTTTTCATGTTTCTCACTCGATTGATAATCACTATTTGCTAGTCCATTGTAAACTTTTATATCCGAAAACTAAGGTTCATATAAGTACAAAGCGAGGGAGGATCATCATCAAATGGTTAAAAATCAACGATAATAAGTTCGTTTTAAATTGACGTAGTCACTTCCTTTACATAAACCTTGACGCAAGAATAGACCTACATATAAATGCATACACATGTTGCGGCAAGATCAACAACACAAATAATAGGTCCAACATCACGATGCATGCATGCATATCCCTAGCAAACAGATCATACTCTAGCCTACTTTCTATGATCAGGCATCATGCCATTGCCATGTCTTGCTAGTACGGCATGCTTTGACTTATGCGGTGGCACAGCGGTACTGTTGTTATCTAAACAGTTGGGAATTTGACTTCATGTGTGGGCATTGGGCAAGAGACTCGGTGGAGTTATCAGTTGCGTGCGTGCATGGTCAACGAACTTTCTTAAGCATGAAGCACCGGCCACCAGCACTCTCCGCCGGAAATAGCTGCCGGCTGTGGCCAAGTTGGAGCCTCCGGTGGAATCCGATGTGGTTATGGGCGGTTTGATCTGTCGTCTCTGTCGCCGGCCGTGTATGTTTGAAAAGGTCTGTTTGACTTTCACGTCGGAATTTGATACGTCGCCGACATCCTCGCGCATGTGTGAGCCCACTTAGGCCGCCGCCGCTCGGTATATTTGTTCTGCCCCAAATTTGTGTTACATTGTTGCAGACCGGTGGAAATTTTGAGCTTTTTACTACTCCAATGAAATGTTTCCTATAATACGTTTGATTGTAGGACAAAACCATAGACATTTTTATTTATCACTTTGCATGCAATTTTCTAAAAGAAATAATCACTGAGACCAACCTCATAAAACGTGACCAGCAGGGGGGAACCCCTGCGGTATTTTAATTAAGCTTGAAGTGTGCGACAGGGGTCAAACCCAGGGATCGAACCCGCGCTGTCTGGGAGGCGCCACTGCGCACTCACCACTGGGCTACTAGCCCATCCACCTGAGACCAACCTCATGAATGCTAATCCTTTAGAATAACCTTATGAACAACTTCAAATTCACGATGCTATTTTCTCACTTCCTGCTCGATTTAATACGTCATGGCATACAAATCATACGTTTTAGTATGTCTATGTTTTAAGAACCATGAAACCAAAAGAATCTCCCATAGTTGGAAACATGGGTGGCTAAATAGTACCCAATCGGTAATTCCAACCACGTTACTTCTCGACAGCCTCGAGGAGGCTGTTGAATGGCATAATATTTATGGAGCTTCAAAAACATTAGAAAGGAATTGTATGCAAAAAGATGTCCAAGCCGTACTTAATGCAATAAAATTATAATTCAAGAAAAAATAACAAAAAATAATCTGCAAAGAATTCCTACATTCATAGATTA
Organism: Poa pratensis; assembly: GCA_947311845.1. NCBI lineage: Eukaryota > Viridiplantae > Streptophyta > Magnoliopsida > Poales > Poaceae > Poa > Poa pratensis. The sequence goes on from CAMZMU010000089.1 coordinate 26,139,382, forward strand.
GAAGAAAAATAATAAGCGGATCCCAAATAATTTAGAAACGCGGATAAAAGAACAATTACATGGCAATAATGTATGAGCTTTCTAGAGTTCGTTATTTTCTATGATGGTCACAATATGGAAAAATTCCCTAATTTTTATTATTAATCTAATCATTTACTCCCTCCGTTCCACAATATAAGATGTTTTAGGAGTTTCATATGTTGCCTTGATTCGAACTAAAAGGAGTGGACATATACAGTAAAACATGTCTAGATACATGTGTATATATGTGAGTGTGGACAAGGCCTAAAACATGTCTCCATTGCCTCTTCCATTGTCGAAACCAGCCGCCATAGGCAAGGGAGACAGATGGAATCAGCCTGCGGGAATTTACAAATTATTCCAAATTTAGAAGTCCCAAAACCAAACCCTGTCAATAATAATAAGGCATACCACGATAAACTATTTTCCACGGCAAAAAAAAAAAAAAGATGATGACTATTTTCTCCTTCTCTCCTTGGATATCACCTGAAGTAGTTGACATTATAACTAGACTAGAAACGCGCACTAGCAATCTCCAATTGGAATACCTTCCGCTTGTGTAAGTTTGCTTTCTGGAAAATAAAGTGTTGAAAAGAAAAAGGTGCGAGACCTATGAAGCCACACAGTGACCCCACAGAGCAGCTTAGCCACCCAATAAGCAATTAGTCAGCTACTACTACAGTATATTATCTAGTTATACCTGACCATCACCACCACGACTCGGACAGACTTGGGCATACTCCTCTCCTGGAATCTCTTTGCTTTAGGTGTGTCCTGTCCTAATCCATGCCGGTTCCTCTAGCTGCGTCTTTATAAGTGGTGCTCTGCTTTGGTTTATCGAGCTATGTCAGCCACTGCTTTTTCAACAACTGATCTGATTGGTTCCATTGATTGGGTCAAAATTCGCTCAGCTACGATGTTTAGTGCCCGATCGAGTTATTTGGAATCGCACCAAGATCTAAAAAGGGACATATGAGATGGCTTTCTAATTTCTGATCTGATCTTGCAAAAGGAAGAAATACCTCCATGTTAGATATCAATATTGAGCTAGTTCTCAGCCATTCGATTAATTACTTACAGATTGATCACCATGCCAATGAGAGAATAACTGTAAGGTATGGTTTTTTTTTTGCAAATTCAACAAGCTTTATTAGTTAATCGTCAATATTACAATCACTTTAAGAGTGTTAGCGAGAAAGCCTGGATTATAACCGATCCATACATCACCTCCTATCAACACTAGCTTGTTTAACACATAAATGGGTTGCATTATTAGCGTTGCGCCCAACATAGAAATATTAAAACTAGTAAATGCTCTCTTGATCTCTCTAAACTTTTGATATATAGTCATAATATTGGGCCTATCATTTTCTTCATCCTTGCACGGATAGACGTAACTAGTAATATAAATGGGTAACATTATTAGGGTGTGCCCAACATAAGAAATGTTAAAACTAGTAAAAGCTCTCTTGATCTCTCTAAACTCCTGATATATAGTCATAATATCAGGCCTATCATTTTCTTCATCCTTACACGGAGAGACATAACTAGTAAATATGGTATCTTGAATCGGTCGCACCAATAGCCCTAATTTTTTTTTGAGAAAACGCAAAAAGTCTTTACGGTTCATTTCATTGAATAGATAGGGGTGTCACAACATTGCTGTTCATGCCTCAAAGGAGGGCAAACCACCCTCACCACAACCAAGTACTACCTCGTGCTCTCTTTGATCTCAGGATCATCGGTCGTCCCTCATATCCAGCTGCTCAAACATCGATCCAATGTCACCTGACTTGGAAGATTTGGCGTAAGCAGCACCGCCTCATGTTTGTCCCACCATCGGGGAGCTACCGTGCGTTGTTGATTTCTGATCCGACATCTCGATCTCTCAGGGGTGGTTGCCTCCGTGAAAGTCCGCTGCATAGGAGGACAAAAACCCTAGGGTACTCGTTGAGTTGGTATGGTACAAAGATGAAGATGAAATGTAAGAAGAAGAAAAAAAAAAAACACCATCTTGTCTTGTTGAAAGCAACCGGCGGCAACATCTATTTGAGTTTTCCCCTGTTCAGCATCGCTGTCACCAGCCAGCCAGCCAGCCATCAGAAACCGATAATTGCACAAACGGCAGCGAGAGAAAAGAACAAAATGATACACAACAAAAGCAGGCTTCCTTACGCCACAACAACGACGGCCCTTTTCTACACCAACGGAAAAGGAGAGAAAATGACAAACAGAAAAGAGAAAACTGAAAAGGAGGGGGAAAGAAGAGAACAGAGTAACAGCTAACAACCACGGCGCCGTCCGGCCGCCGCCACCAGCACGCAAAGTCGCAGGGGACCCACCACGAACTCCCCCTGTTCCTAGTTCCGCCGCCGCGAGCCGGACACAGGCGCCTGGGCGGAGTCCTCGGCGACGGAGGCGAGCTTCTGGAGGTTGAGCTTGACGACGGTGTCGGTGAACATCCTGGTGTCCTCCTCGGTGTTCCCCTCGGGCACGTCGACGACGTAGGACTCGACGACGACGCAGTAGGGCCCCGGCTGGAACTCGGTGACGGAGGTGACGGAGCGGTAGTTGCGCAGGCGGTGCTCCCCGCCGACGACGCTGAAGCTGAGGATGTGGCGGTCGTCGTCGAGGATCTCGAGCCGCTCCGTGCTGGTGGACGCCGGGAGGCCGGACACGACGGTGACCTCGCGGACGCTGCCGACGCTGGCCCCGTCCCCGGCGGCGAGCGCGCAGGTGCGCACGAAGTGCTTGTACCGCTGTGGGTTGCCGAAGCTGCGCACGATGGGCCACACCGCGCGAACCGGCGCCGCCACTCGCTGCGCCACCAGCGAAGTGCAGGTAGCCCCCGGCGTGCGTCCAGGGAAGGTGTGGTGCGCGCGCACCGTCCCCTCCAGCGCCGCACGCTCCGCCTCCGTCACCCCCTCCCGCAGCGCCCGCTCCATGTGCGCCTCCATCGCACTCCCTCTGTCTCTGTCTGTCTCCCAAAGTCGAGGCCTACCTGTGTGTGCGTTTCTTGATGGGGTCCGGATAGATGGTTATATATATTGGTAGCAGGAGGAATGGAGGATGCGGGGGGAAGAAGAAGGTCCGGTAATTGGGGGTGGCTTCTCGATCGATCGATATCCATGCACGGGTTACGAGGAAGCCGACAGGCAGCAACTTTTTCACTAGAGGATTGTGTAGACGATGAATTGGTGCCAGCGTGCGTTTCGTGTGAACAACGACAAAAAGAGAACTTCAACACACAATAATCGATCCCTAAAATATTTTTCCAAAAGAACCATTTTAGAGCATCCTCCGGCCCCGAATTTTATCCTGCACGACCGAAAAATGTTTGCTACGGGGTGCCGAACATATGTTAGCACAATGGGTGCTGCCCAAATAGTTTTTTTTATAAAAATTGAACACTTGCAAATTTAACCAAATGAATCGATTTCATTGTAACTTATGCTCCGTTCGGATGTTGATATTGAGAGCTCCATATTGATATTGGGTTGAATATCAATATCATGAGATATTGATATTGAGTTTGAATGTCAATATTTTTGTTTGGATGTGTTAGATATTCAGACCTAGACAAGATATTGAGTTTGAATATCAAATGCTGTTTGGATGTTATAAAATCAGTTTTTCGAGACATTGATCATTGTACTGTTATATTCATGACAAAATGTGCAAAACAACTACATATTATGGTACAAACAACAGCTAGACAAATACGTAAAATTAATTTATTACAAGCATGTTAATCAAGCATCGGTACTAAAAATCAGCACATCAGACAAACAATATATAGGTACTAGCAATTCGAAAACTCAGCACTGCATGTTTCATCCAAACAAAGTATCCAAAACCAATTTCAGCACAATCAACCTACGGGAGCGGATTGACTTGGATAAATGCATCCCAGTAGCCCCAAATAGACCAGCCCCTGTTGCTATATCTGTTTCGGGGAGGAGACGAGCGCTTGGGCGGAAAACTCGCGGCTGGGGAAGACGAGGTCGTGCTCCTCGTCGGTGAGCGACTCCCCGAGCACGAAGGCGTTGATCCCGGAGATCTTCCCGGCGCCGGAGGGCAGCTCGGACATGGACTCCACGTGCTGGAGCTTGTCGTGGGAGGCGCCAGCAGGCTGGTCCGCGGCGGCGGAGCCCATGGCAGATGCAGCGACGGCGACGGCCGCCCCTCCCTCTCCTCCAGCGACGGCCCCGCGGAGTAGAGGAGGGGGCCGGACGGATCCACGCCGGGAAAGACGAGCTGCGGCGGGAGGGCGGTGCCTGCTGCGCCACCGCCGCTGCTTTTGGTCGCCTGCGAGCGAGGAGGGAGAGGAGCGAGCGTAGCGAAGAGTCACGGGGCAGCCGCCGCGGGGGAAGAAGGAGACGCGGGGGAAGAAGGAGGCGCGGCTGGACCTGCAGCGCCGCCGCCGCTTGGGTCGCAAGGGAGCGACGGAAGGAGAGGAGCGACGGGAGGAGCGAGGTCACGAGAGACGGAGCGAGTCGAGCGACGCGAATATCTCGCAATGTTGAGCTGTTGAGCTCGACATTCGCTGGCCCGTTTTTTCCACTAGCGAGCCCTCCCTCGATATCGTGTGCGAATAGCCCAGTTCAATATCGAGTACATCTAAACGGGTTGATTTCAGATATTCGGGACGGGAGGGAGCCGAATATCCAATATCTGGCTCGAATATGTACATCCGAACGCAGCAGACAACTATAAAAATTATTAAACTAAAATTTAAACTAAACAATTTGGCAGATCAACTACCCAAACATGCATGAGTGAATCCGTCTCTCTCGATAAATAATTTGCAACAGTATTAGCCTCCTTATTAAAAAACTAAACTATCACGTAGAGAAAGTAGAAGCGTGGACATATAAATCATCATACAAAGCAGCTGCCTCGTTGAAGGGAAGCATTTAGACTGGAGAGTTTGAATGACCTGCAAACAATCAGACTGCATAATAAAAATAAGGATACACCCAAGCAGGTGCATCAATTTCATAGAAGAAGAGGCCTAGACAGCCGGTTCCACGATACAAACGCACGCCACGCCAGACGTTATACAACACACACTCTACAACGACCCGACGAAGAGAGCTCACCTTGCCCAAGCTCCTACCAAAGGTGAGGAGACGGGGCACTAAGCAACCGGACCGCGTCACAATCAAAGCGAGACACCACCACCGCACGACCCTGACTCCAAGACTGCTCGGATCAAAGCACCACTCCTCATACGCCTAGAGGGGGGATCGGCGAGAAGTTGGCACGATCCAACCGGACTTGAGGAAGTTGTCGGCGAGGAGGCGCCCACCATGATGTACATTGCGCCCCTGAGGCTCATGTCCTGAGCTGCGACCAACACCGGAAGCACCACACTCCCCCACCACATCTCCAGTCACATCAGCCTCACTCCGGGTAGCCTTGACGACGTCTTCAAGAAGATTACGACGCCGTGGCGCCGCCGTTGCCTGGTATGGAGGACCGAACCTAGGGTTTCCCCCGGCACCGAAGGAGAGGAAGGCACGTTCCAGGGCCTAAACCACACCCCCAAGGAGGTAACGGCGCCCGCAGGCGTCGTCGTGGCCAGCATCGGCCGCCGCCGAGCTGGGCTTTCACCCGGCCATAGTTCGTGCCCCCGAAACCGGTCGACAGGAGTTGGGCCACCGAGGAAAGGCGCCGGCTTGAGACGTCGTAGCAGGAAGGAGAGAGCACCGTCGGTCTCACCGTCGTGGAAGAGAGGCGTTTCACCACCGGCTCCACGGCCAAAACCACCATGGGCTCGGAGGAGGCTCCCCATGCCAGCTGGCCATCCTCGCTGCTGCGCCCACGCTCCGGAGCCGAAACTCCCGAGCCGTCCGTGCTCCCGCGCGCCGGCAGCGCGCCCCGCAGCCGTGGCCTGCGCAGGCCTGCGTAGGCCCAGCCGCCATGTGCAATCACGGGCAGAAGGACGCGCTCCTTGCGAAGCAGCCACCACCGCGGCCCTCACCACCACCACCACGCGCCCTCCCTGCGCCGCCACGCGCTGCCACGCCGTCTTGGACCACCGCCCAGACCGACGGCCCTCGTGACAAGGCGCGCGAGCAAGAGAGACCCCGCCTCCGCCGTCGGCGGCGCGAACTTTGCCCGACCGCGTCCTCCGGCGGAGGCGGAGGGGAGGGAGGAAGAGGGGCACGGCCCAACGACGGCTAGGGTTTGCCTCCGGTGCTGCCCGGGTGGGGGCGACACGGGAGGGGAAAGGGAGCCCCTGTCCAAACGACTGCATAATAACTTTTGAGCTTCCGATCTAATTTGCCAGATATGCGCCCCTACTAATAGCATTAGTTTCTATGATATATACATTCATAGCATGCAGTAAAGAATTATTGCAAGCTGCAATAAATCTGTCCATGTCATCTCTCATGAAAGGACCAATACCTCTAGAAAAGCTCTCCGGATTGAAGCTTGCATTTCATTAGGTTTGATCCATTTACTCTTCCCAGTAATTATTGTTCTCACTAATAATACAGATAGATATAGGGGCAATTTCAGTAGTTGGTACCTTCTCACCGTGAACTAGTTCTCTTCGCATCCACCAAATATACCATGATGCAGTTAGGATCAATACTTTCATGTCTCCTTCACCTTGATTTACAACAAGTTCTTTCAAAGTCGCACGCCCAACATGATCAACATGCATCACTTATTCACTTCTTGTATTCTAGCTTCTAGTTCCAACTGAATCCAAATTTATTTTGAATGATCACAAAAAAATAGAACATGTTTTGTATCTTCACAATGAACAACACACCCAGGGCATTGGCTTGAAACAAGAACAATTCTATTTGCTAACACTCTGTAGCAGGGGAGGATACCATGTAAGGTTTTGAAGCAAGGATTCTTACCTTAGCTGATACCGAACTCCTCCACATCGAGTCCCAAACTTTATTTACTATTGATCCACCCGGGGCGTAGACATTACTCCTTGTCATCGAATTAATGTTTCCATTCTCCATGGTATGCCAAGCTGACAGAAAAATATAATTTTTATTATGTCTCCATTCCACAAAATCCTTCATGCCATGTGCTGAAAGGGGTATTGAGAGAATTCTACCTGCATCGATGACAAAAAAGTTTTCACAACTTAATTCCTTGTCTCATGCTCCTATTATTGGACTAACCTTTGATCGGAGACAATTATTCCTTGGCTATAAGATCCTTCTGTCGTGGTGGTATCACGGCAGATGCCATAGGATGGCTAAAGTGTGGGGCCGATGGACGCTGGTGGATCCGGGAGAGGGCTAGCACGCTAAGAAGCGTACACAGATGTACACACAAGCACGAGCACACACATGATCTACCCAGGTTCGGGGCCCTCGTGAGGAGGTAACACCCCTACTCCTGCCTATCTCTCTCTGAATATCTCGGTATCACACGTACAAAGCTGCTCCTCGAGCTGTATGATCCCAGCAATGGGGATAAACACAGGGAAGAAGATGAAGCTACGGGGGGAAATGTGTCTCAGGGCATCGTCCCTCACGCAGGAGGGGTGAGGACATATATATAGGCTAAACCGAGTTACCGGAATACCCCTCCACATGCAACGGTCACTTCTCTGTACCGGCACTGCAGACGCGCACGCCTGCACGTCATGATTGTCTCTGCACAGTGGACAGGACGTGGCTTGCCCATGTCCTGTCCCATATCTCTGCTCCAAAGTACGCCCGAGGTCAGCGTGTACTTCCCCTGCTCCTTGGTCAGCAGAGTAAGCCCAATCGCCTCAGACGTGTGTCGTACCGCACGCCGCGCTCCCGTGCCAGACGGGATGGGACAGGAGTATTGACTTCCGTCCGACATAAGGATAACCCGACATGGATATGCCGGATTCCCCTTCCTGAATAACCTGCCCTGCACATAAGAAACACATACAAGTTACCGACCTACACATGTCGGTTATGATGTCTCGGATCCTTATCTCGGATCCCTTATCTCGGTCGACCTATGCCGGTTGGCATCAGCACGGCACCTCGGTCCCTTCTGGCCCGGGTTATCTCGGTATGCCTATGTCGGTTTGCACCTGCACCTCAGTCTGAAGCCCAGGCATGTCGGCTTGTACTGTAACTTGGCCCACACTTGGGCATAGCTTTTACCACACCATGACCCTACCCGGGGGTAGCCCCCCGACACCTTCCATCCGGGCTACTAGAATCTAGGGATATGAGCAAATATCGATCTGACTACCATCCTTTTCTCGCCAAATACATCCTCTATTAAATTTTTGTACTCCTACCAAAATACTTTGCCAAGTAAAAGACGCTCCACTCTTCATTTTTCTTCCAATAATCTTCCATCGGGATAATATTTTACCCGCAACCCCCTCGCACATTGGAAGTTTGGTTCACAAAGTAGTCGCCAAACCTGTTTTGCCAACATAGCCAAATTAAAACAACGAGGATCTCGAAACCCAATCCTCCTCTTATCATATTCTTAGCAATGTATAATATGCACCAAGCGAACCAATGCATCTTCTTATCATTGTCAGCATCACCCCACCAAAATTGCGAGATTGCATCCGTTATTCCTTTACATAGATTTTTTTGGAAATTTGAATAGAGACATCACATAGATTGGTATTGGTTGTGCCACTGCTTTCATACGAACTTCTTGTCCTCCCATTGACAATGTTTATTTCCTTACAACCACTAATGATTTTTTGACTCTTTCAATGGTATTTGAAACAATCACTCCTATGTTCTCCAACCATAGAAGGTAGCCCAAGATACCTACCCGGAATTTCTTGTCATGATATCCAAGGTTGTATACACTTCCACTCTATAATCCGTGAGCGTATTAGGACTAAATAAAACACTTGATTTCCTCACGCTTACTAATTGCCCAGAAGAAGAACAATAATAATCCAAAATTTCTTTCAGACAATTAGCATTTTCTCCATCTGCTTTCATCAAAATGAGTGTGTCGTCAGCAAAAAAAGATGAGATACCGAAGGGGCATCACGGCATACCTTAATACCTGAAAAGGAACCATCTTCCTCTGCATTGGACAACAAGCTAGATGATCTCTCCGAGCATATTAAAAACGAATAAGGGAATAGGGATCCAATTGTCTTAACCCCTCGTGGGAATAAATTGATCAGTCTCATAAGAATTAAACCGAACATGATTGCTCAACAAGGAGACACACTCCATCATAAGATTTATCCATCCAACATTAAAGCCATATCTTATCATCATTTCTTATAAGAATTTCCATTCAACCATGTCATAAGCTTTATGCATATTGAGTTTTACTGCACAAAGTCCTTGCTTACCAACCTTCTTCTTTATATTGTGAAACCACTCATATGTATCTAGAATATTTTCAGTAATCATCCTTCCAGGAACAAAGACACTGTTGTTCACCAATTATCTCAGGCAAAATACCTTTAAACCGATTAGCTAGCACCTTGCCTATCACTTTATATATCACGTTGCATAGGCTTATTGGTCTATATACAGTAACCTTCTTTGGGTCTTCATATTTTGGAATCAAAACTATAACAATATCGGTGTTGAGAGCCTGCAACACCTTCCCAGCTAGATCATCCTCTACCATCGGCCATAACCGCTTATAAAAATTGCATGCGGCCCATCCAATCATTGTGCCTTCATATTGCCAATGTTATAGAGGGTCGTTTTCACTTCTTCGATATGAAGTTCAGTAATAAGGTTTTGTTCATTGCCAGTGTCACCTTGACACGTCTCAAACGTATCTATAATTTTTGAAATTTCATGCTTGTTTTATACCAAATGCTACATGTTTTATTTACATTGTATATCAGTTTTATACATTTTCTGGAACTAACCTATTAACAAGATGCCACAGTGCCAGTTCATGTTTTCTGCTGTCTTTTTGTTTCAGAAAAGCTAGTCGGGAAATATTCTCGGAATTGGACGAAAATCAATGGGGCCAAGTTTTTCATCGACACGAAGACGGAGTCCAAAAGTCAGCTGAGGAGGCGACCCAGGGGGCCCAGACGCCACCTCAGCGCGGCAGAAGGTGGGGCCACGCCGGGGGTCCGTCTGGCGCCCTCGGTGGCCCCTCGCGCCGCCTCTTCGCGTATATATTCCTCTTGTCCCGAAAACCCTAAGCACCCGATCAGAAATCCACGAAAAGTTCCGTCGCCGCCGTCGCCTTCAACCCTAGTTCACGAGGGTTCTGCAGTTCTTCCCGGCACCCTGTCGGAGGAGAAGATCATCGCCGGAGGGCTCTACACCACCATGCCCGCCTCCGGACAGATGCGTGAGTAGTTCATCTTTGGACTACGGGTCCATAGCAGTAGCTAGATGGTTGTCTCTCCACTTTGTGCTATCATGTTTAGATCTTGTAAGCTGCCTAACATGATAAAAATCATCTTTATGTAATGCTACATGTTGTGTTTGCTGGGATCCGATGAATTGTGAAGTTATGATCAAGTTGTTCATCTATTTATCTCTATGTTTTATTTATGTTCTTGCATGCTCTCCGATGCTAGTAGATGCTTTGGCCAAGTAGATGCTAGTGTCTCCAAGAGGGAGTATTTAGGCTAGATAGTGGGTTCATGCCTCCAGTAAGCTGGGCTCGAGATGACAGAAACGACTAAGGATGTGGATGTGCTGTTGCCACTAGGGAGAAAACAACTATGCTATGTCTATATGTCATTTAAATTGTTTACATTACACACTTTGCTTATTGCGATAATCTGTTTTTTGTAACTTAATACTCGCGGGAGACACGGATGTTATGTCGGGGGTGCATTATTAGTCATAGATGCAACTAGTAAGCGGTCTATGTATTTTGTTGTAATGCCCAATAAATACTACAATGAACATTGCCTTGACATAATATGTATTGTCAGCTTGCTGATGACGTGAAAGCACACGTTCGTTGGGAGACCCCAAGAGGAAGGTATGAAGCAGTGCAGCAGCAAGTTTTCTCTCAGTAAGATACCAAGGTTGTCAGATCCAGTAGGAGTAAAAGGCACCTCTGAAGGTTGTTGGTGGCGCCGTTTATTCGATCACCAACGTGGAACCTGCACACAACACAATCAAACTAATTTGCCCCAACGAAACAGTGAGGTTGTCAATCTCACCGGCTTGCTGTAAACAAAGGATTAAACGTATGGTGTGGAAAATAGTGTTTAATTGCAGAGAATGAAAAGGAACAATGATTGCAGTTGGTTGTATTATCAGTGTAAAGGAATGGACCGGGGTCCACAGTTCACTAGTGGTGTCTCTCCATAAAAGATAACTAACATGCTGGGTAAACAAATTACAGCTGGGCAATTGATGAATAGAGAGCGCATGACAATGCATATATATGACAAGATGACTACTATGATATTCAATTGGGCATTACAACAAGATACATAGACCGTTATCCAACAGCATATGACTAATAATCCACCTTCAGGTTGACATCCGTGTTCCCCGTTGGTATTAAGTTGCAAGCAACAGATTATTGCATTAAGTAATGTGCATAATGTAAACAATACAATTATCCTTAGACAAAGCATTGCTTTTTACCCCTAGTGGCAACAGCACATCCACAACCTTAGACGTTGCTGTCACTCACCCAGATTACCGGAGGCATGAACCCACTATCTAGCATAAATACTCCCTCTTGGAGTTACAAGCATCTACTTGGCCAAAGCATCTACTAGTAACGGAAAGCATGCAAGATCATAAATAACATATAAGATAGATTGATAATCAACTTGATCATAGTATCAATATTCATCGGATCCCAGCAAACACAACATGTAGCATTACAATAAGATGATCTTGATCATGATAGGCAGCTCACAAGATCTAAACATGATAGCACAAGGAGGAGAGACAACCATCTAGCTACTGCTATGGACCCGTAGTCCAAGGATGAACTACTCACGCATCACTCCGGAGGCAGGCATGGTGATGTAGAGCCCTCCGGTGATGATTCCCCTCTCCGGCAGGGTGCCGGAAGAGCTTCAGAACCCTCCCGAACTAGGGTTGACGACGGCGGCGGCTACGGAACTTTTCGTGGATGGAGGCTCGGGTATTTAGGGTTTTCTGGACGAAGGCATTATATAGGCGAAAGGGCGGCGTCTGGAGGCACCCGAGGGGTCACGCCACCCCCCGGCGCGGCAGGAGGTGGGGCCGCGCCGGCCCCTGGCGTGGCTGCCTCCTCGGTCGCCTCCGTCTCTCCTTTGGACTCCGTGTACGTGTCGGGAAAATAGAAGGTTTGTCCAAGTTTCGTCCAATTCCGAGAATATTTCCAGAACAGCTTTTCTGGAATACAAAAACAGCAGAAAACAGGAACTGGCACTGTGGCATCTTGTTAATAGGTTAGTCCCAGAAAATGCATAAAAATGATATGAAGTGTATGTAAAACATGTAACAATTGGTATAATATCAACATGGAACATCAGAAATTATAGATACGTTTGAGACGTATCAAGCATCCCCAAGCTTAGTTCTACTCGTCCTCGAGTAGGTAAAACGATAAAAACAAAATAATTTCTGAGGTGACATGCTACCATCATAATCTTGATCAAATAGTATTGTAAAGCACATGTTATGAATGAAGTGATCCAGGTCAATGGTCTATAGTTTGCTAACAAATAGATAATGAGCAAACAACTGAATCATATAAGCAAAAACTTTTCATGAATAGTACTTTCGAGACAAGCATCAAAAGTTTTGCATAAGAGTTAACTCATAAAGCAATAGATTCTAAGTAAAAGGTATTTAACCAACACAAAGGAAGATTTAAGTTTCAGCAATTGCTTTCAACTTTCAACATGTATATCTCATGGATATTTGTCAACACAAAGCAATATAATAAGTACAATATACTAGCATATAAAAATTGTTGCACCAAAGTTGACACTAGTGTTTGCTTCTGAGATAGAAAGAAGTAGGAAAACTGACTCAACATAAAAGTAAAAGAAAGGCCCTTCGCAGAGGGAAGCAGGGATTAAATCATGTGCTAGAGCTTTTTAAGTTTTTGAAATCATATAGAGAGTAAAAATATAAGTTTTGAGGTGTTTGTTAATTGTCAACGAATCAGAAAATGGAAAGTACAATATGACCCCTGCCAACCAGACTTTTAAGAGCGGCTCCCATGAAGGACGTTATTTCTACCAGCAAGGCAGATCATCCCTCTTTCTCTTTTGTTTACACATGCAGATATTTCACTGTTTGTCATTGCTTGACTGATAAATCAGGGCAAAAATGTGAAGAGAATTAAGCGGTTAAAGTTGTAATTAATTGGGACTGGGCACCCCATTTGCCAGCTCTTTTTGCAAAATTAATGGATAAGCGGATGTATATGCCACTAGTCCGGTGGTAAAGTCTGTTTGACAGGTGACATAAAGACATCCACCCCGTCCTCATGAGCTTGGTAAACATTGACACAAAAAGGAGTAATAAAAGTTTTGAATAGTTTAAAGGTAGCACATGAAAAATTTACTTGGAGTGGCAAGGAAATACCACATATAGGTAGTTATGGTGGACACAAATGGCATGGATTTTGGCTCAAGGTTTTGGATGCACGAGAAGCATTCCCTCTCAGTACAGAGTTTAGGCTAGCAAGGTTATTTGAAGCAAACACAGGATATCAACCGGTACAACAAGACTCATATGAAAACATATTGCAAGCATTATAAGACTCTACACTGTCTTCCTTGTTAACCAAACCCTTTTACTAGAAAATATCTAGACCTTAGAGATACCAATCATACAAACCAAATTTCAACAAGCTTTACGGTAGTTCTTCACTAATAGGTTTTAACCACATGATACAAAAGCTTAAACATGAACTACTTGATAACTCAAAACAATTGACAAGTATCAAATTATCCAAGACAGTGATCTACAAGAATATGTAAGTCTTTTCCATTATACCATCTACCACATGCAGCATTTTCTGTTCCAACCAAACACCAATCAATTTATTTCAACACAAACTCTCCAAACAATTATAAGTGAAGCAAGAGAGTACTTTCTCTAAAAGAACTAACAGCTCTGAACAAGAGATGCATGAAAAACAGGAGCTAAAAGCATAGCAGTAGCTAGACAAGAATACTCAACAAGTATAAGTGAAGAATAGGAGTATTCAAATGAAAAAGCGGAGCGTGTCTCTCTCCCAAACAAGATTGCTAGGATCCAACAAGTTGATCTCAGAAAATAAAATAACAATGCGAAAATAAAAGCACACAGACGCTCCAAGTAAAGCACATATGATGTGAAAGAATTAAAATATAGTTTCACTAGAGATGACCTGATAAGTTGTTGATGAAGAAGGGGATGCCTTGGGCATCCCCAAGCTTAGACGCTTGAGTCTTCTTGAAATATGCTGGGGTGATCCATGGGAGCATCCCCAAGCTTAAGCTCTTCACTCTTCTTGATCACATTATATCATCCTCCTCTCTTGACCCTTGAAAACTTCCGCCACACCAAACTCAGAGTAATTCTCATTAGAGGGTTAGTGCACAATCAAAAACTCACATGTTCTATAAGGACACAAACATGACCATTACTTTTTAAACATTAGCTACTGCCACTGATGTTATGTGAAGCTCTTCCACCCAAAAAAGAATTCCACTCAACACTAGTAAAAGAGAGAATGCAAAATAAAAGACAGAATCTGTCTAAAACAGAACAGTCCGTAAAGACGAATTTTTTCGAGGCACTTACGTTGCTCAGATCGAAAAACTCAAAACTAACGAAAGATGCGTACATATCTGAGGATCACACAAAATTTGCAGATTTTTTCAATTTTCTGGCAATTTTATAAGAACGAAACGGTGAACAGCAAAAATCTGTTCCTGCGCAGAAATCCAAATCTAGCATCATCTTTCTATTAGAGGCTCTACTTGGCACAACAATTCGAAAAAGTAAAGATACAAAGGGTTGTTACAGAAGTAAACAACTCCTTGACTAAAACTGAAAACAAAAGATAATGGGTTGCCTCCCAAAAGCGCTTTCTTTAATGCCTTTTAGCTAGGCTAGAAGATTTTAATGATGCTCTCATAAGAATAAGAGTTGAAAAACAAAAGAGAGCATCAAGAGGCAAATATCAAACACATTTAAGTCTAACCCACTTCCTATGCAAAGGAATCTTGTAATAAAATAAATTATTGAAGCATAAAGCAACTAGCATAGAAAGATGAAACAAATGCAACTTCAAAACTTTCAACATAAAGAGAGGTGTTTTAGTGACTTGAAAACTTTTACAACCATATTTTCCTCTCTCATAATAACTTTCAGTAGCATCATGAACAAACTCAACAATATAACTATCACATAAAGCATGCTTTTCATGATCTACAAACACATAATTTTTATTAAGCTAAAAAACAGTGGGGTCATTAAACCCACTTTTGACAATAGTAGTATAATAAATATCATTAGGCAATATAGGACCATCATCAAGAGCATTATCATATATAACATTAGGGAGCACATTTTTACTTTCTGCAATTTCCTTTTTACTTGAGTCAAGGAGCTTGTTACTTCAAATTTATCAAAAGGAGATATTTCAATAGAATCATGACATTCAACAATATAGCATTCTTCCTCCTTAGGTAGGCATGGAGGGTAATCAATAATGTAAGAGTTAAAGAGTTACTATATTTAGGAGGTAGATCCTCCTTTTGTTCATCACTCTCTTCCTCTTTTTCATCCAATGAGCTTTCAGTTTCAGCAGTTTCTTCTCCCACAGGTTCCTGAAAGGTAGCAAGTTGTTCTGGAGAATAAGTTTTCTCAAGAAATTCAGTGATATAAGGATTATCATTGTAATATTCAAGGCAATAACCAAGTATAGCAAATTCAGTTTTACAAGGAGCATCATCATCTTGAATAAAACCAGCAATTTCATAGGCACCCTTAAAAACAACAAATTCTTCAATTTGTTCAAGATTACCAAAGTCATAGTTTCCTTTAGCATAAGCAGCCAAGGTTTCATTATCATTATAATCACATTGGAAAGGAGGTGTTTATGCCTTCTACAACAAAAAGATTCATTAAAGCAGTAGGATTCATCATAAGTAGAGCACAAGTTTTAGCAAAAATTCAATTTACTTATTTGTTCCCATAAATATTTCCCTTTTTGAGACAAGCGGTATTCCTTATAATAATTTTGTTGTTCCTCCGTGAACCCACTTAGCAATAAGATTTTGTTTCAAAGAGAGAAACCATTGATAGCAAATAACAACTAGACATAATAACAAACCGAAATAAACTAAATGCAGAAACTAATTTTTTTGTGTTTTTAATTAAAAGCAAACAAGACAAATAAAATAAACTAAGCAAGACAAAAACAAAGTAAAGAGATTGGAAGCGTGAGACTCCCCTTGCAGAAATCCTCTTACTCCCCGGCAACGGCGCCAGAAAAAGTTGCTTGATGACGTGAAAGCACACGTTCGTTGGGAGACCCCAAGAGGAAGGTATGAAGCAGTGCAGCAGCAAGTTTTCCCTCAGTAAGATACCAAGGTTGTCAGATCCAGTAGGAGTAAAAGGCACCTCTGAAGGTTGTTGGTGGCGCCGTTTACTCGATCACCAACGTGGAACCTGCACACAACACAATCAAACTACTTTGCCCCAACGAAACAGTGAGGTTGTCAATCTCACCGGCTTGCTGTAAACAAAGGATTAAACGTATGGTGTGAAAATAGTGTTTAATTGCAGAGAATGAAAAGGAACAATGATTGCAGTTGGTTGTATTATCAGTGTAAAGGAATGGACCGGGGTCCACAGTTCACTAGTGGTGTCTCTCCATAAAAGATAACTAACATGCTGGGTAAAAAATTACAGCTGGGCAATTGAAGAATAGAGAGCGCATGACAATGCATATATATGACAAATGACTACTATGATATTCAATTGGGCATTACAACAAGATACATAGACCGTTATCCAACAACATGTATGACTAATAATCCACCTTCAGGTTGACATCCGTGTTCCCCGTTGGTATTAAGTTGCAAGCAACAGATTATTGCATTAAGTAATGTGCATAATGTAAACAATACAATTATCCTTAGACAAAGCATTGCTGTTTTACCCCTAGTGGCAACAACACATCCACAACCTTAGACGTTGCTGTCACTCGCCCAGATTACCGGAGGCATGAACCCACTATCTAGCATAAATACTCCCTCTTGGAGTTACAAGCATCTACTTGGCCAAAGCATCTACTAGTAACGGAAAGCATGCAAGATCATAAAAACATATAAGATAGATTGATAATCAACTTGATCATAGTATCAATATTCATCGGATCCCAGCAAACACAACATGTAGCATTACAATAAGATGATCTTGATCATGATAGGCAGCTCACAAGATCTAAACATGATAGCACAAGGAGGAGAGACAACCATCTAGCTACTGCTATGGACCCGTAGTCCAAGGATGAACTACTCACGCATCACTCCGGAGGCAGGCATGGTGATGTAGAGCCCTCCGGTGATGATTCCCCTCTCCGGCAGGGTGCTGTAACAGTCCAAAGTTGTGAACCTCAAAAACCCGAGTAAAATTTTCGCTTTTGCATTTCATTCATGCATCTTGGCATCATTTGTTAAGTGCTCAAGTTGAAACAAGGATGTGGAAAGCAAATTAAAACAAAGGGAAACAAAAGCAATAATGGTTTTCAAACAACTCAAACTAAAATGAGTTGTTGGTGACAAAACCAACTCAACTAAACTCTCATATTTGTCAAGGAAGTTCCAAGAGTTAAGAAAATGATATTTTGCAATTGCTTAAAAATCTAAAAAGGGGTTTCAATTGCAATTTATAAAAAGGCCATAAACAACCTTTCTAAACAAAAGTGGTCCAAACTATTTTATTTTGGGTCACCAAATTTTGTGGAGCTTCTACTTCTGATGGAGAGGCTACACAAATAATTTCATAATTTTTGAAAGTGTCTAAGTGCCTCATTTAAATCTCCAAATTGCTGCTGGTTTTAAAAGGTTTTTAAAAAGAAAACTGGACAGGGACCTATCCATGAGGGAAAACATTTTGGCAGGGGGTTCCCTGCAAAGCGGTCGTCATCTCCTTCCTCGTCGCTGTAGCGACCGAGAGCGTTGCTCGCGTTGCACCACTGCCGCACGCCGCGCCGGGCCCCCTCCTCCTCTGCCCCACTGCTAGGAGAGCAAGCTCCACGAGCCACTCTGCTCTCATTTCCCCCACCTGCTCCCCTGCTTTCCCCTCTTCCTCTTGCTTCCCACCATGGCCGCACCGTAGCTAAGCTCCGCCGCCACGAAGCCGTCGATTGCGAGCTCCCCGTCCAAATCGAGGACAGCCAAAAGCTCCGCCGTGCCGTCTCCGTCCCCTCCACCAAAGGAATCGAACCAGGGATCCCTGAATCGCCGGCGCCGGCAGATTCTTTCCGACCACGGCCGCCGCGTCGCCGCCGCTGTCTCCGACCACCCCACGCCTCGCCGTTTGCGCGTACGTGCTCCTGGTGAGCTGCTGCTCCTCCCCATGCCCTTCTCCCTCCCTCTCGCGACCCGTAGCTCGGGATTCGTCAGAGCCCGCCGTGGACCGCCGTTGACAGGAAATATTGCGTACAGAATCCCTTTTTCTCTCCTCGCTCGGAATCGATCCGGAATCAACTCGGAATTCCGGCGATCGGAAAAATCCGGCTATCTACTGACTTTATTCCGATCGATGTCCAGTACCGATTTCAGTTTCTCGGATTAGGTTCGGAACCAGCTCAGAAATTTCCGAGTAGTTCGGAATTCCGGAGTTATTCCGAATTGTCCAGTACCAATTTTTCTACTGTGTAATTTATTCTTTCTTTCTTTCTCCCCGGATTAAAAAGGTACCGTGTTGGAATTAAATTATAACCAGTGATTACTTAAAAGAGGAATTGTATTCGTAATAACTTTTTAGCAGTGCATCCGGAAAATGTGTGTGCGATATCAAAATGTCCAGAAAAATGTGAGCTACCCTTTAAAATAAATATCATGCTCATGTCATTTTATCTACAATTTAAATCCTAGGGTTTCCAACTACATTGTTCAACAAGTAATTATGCTGCCTTACTGAAATCCACGGTATATTCAAGATGTGCCCCTTGCGCGTCCGAACTCCGTTTAAATTGAATAGATTGAAACATCCCCTCTCCGAGGATTTAAAATGTCATGTCATCATGTGTTTGCGCCTTGCCTTCGTCAAAGCTTGTGTGGTGATTGATTGTTTCTCCGTTGTTATGCTTCGATAGATCCAGCAGCCGGGGTTACACCGCAATACCCCGACGATCCGTACTACCAGCACGTTGAGCCAGGCAAGCGTAATCCCCCCCTCTGAGCATGTCTTATCCTATGTTTCCGCAAATATTTTCTCCACTATAATATTGCATGCGGCTCCAAATGTCAATTTATTGGATTAGAGTATCCCATAGTTGCATTAAGTTTCTGATGCCTTTACCTGTTTCCCTCCTATTATCCATAGGGTTGTACTGTTGGCCTGAGATCCTTAACTATGCTATGTTGCTGCTTGGCCATGCCTAGTAAATGCTTAGCTGTACGATGGATGGTTCATGTTGGAAACAGGTGATGAATTGTTCAGATGATGGTGGAGAATTGTGGTGACAGGTAATAAGATGCTAAAGGTGGGGATGAGAGGCCACTGAGGTTGTGGTGTTTTGTCTCGTTCTCGCCGCCTAGGTGCGAGTTCTTTACCTCCCGAACCAAGACTGAGCGTGCAACCATGCGTGAGGCCTATGTATTCGCAGTGCAGGAACCCTCATAGACTAAATAACTCGGGCGGGACTAGCCAGGTCCTCTAGTTTGAGCTTCCATTTGCGCGTGCGTGATGATGGTGGTTGAACTGGAATGAGGATTGTGGTGTTAGGAAAATAAGTGGCCGTGGGGCAGGGTGTTGAAGGCACTAGCGTGCCCTGCCGCCACTGATGATCCTAGAAAGTTCTTAACGAGGGAGAAGTCGACACCGCTCCCACCCAGCCGTTTTCCAAGGAAGAGAGCTAATGCGCAGGTAATGGGCCGGACGGTACGCGTGGCAAACATTGTACACCCCTGCAGGGTAAATCTTTTCGAAAAGCCGTGTCCACGGTTACGGACGACTTGGGAAAGGACGATAAGATCATAGAATAACTTTAACGGAATGATTAAAAACTGAGTACTAAAGGTACTACTCAAGGATGCAAGGTGAGCATCCTCGAGGGTGATTCGGGGAGGTGCCTTTGTAGAACAGGTACAGTGGTAAGTGATGGTTGATGATGAGAAAAGGTGATCAGAAGAAAGAGTTACTCCTTACCTCTTTCAAAAATACTCTGATTAGTCGATGCCATGGAGTTATGTTTTCTATAAGTAAAATTAGCTTTATGCAAAACAGCCATAAAACTTTGAAAGCCTCATCGAGCTAAAGCTCTATATATAATCTTGCGAGTTCGTCGAACTCAACGTCGTTTGTTTTGTTTCAGAGGAGGACTTCTGTCGTGGTGGGATCACGGCAGATGCCATGGGTATGGCTTAGTTGGGGCCGAACGGTCGTTGGGGGAATCCGGGGAGGGTTTATGCACTCAAGACGTGCACAAGCAAGAACATGCAAGAAACCACAAGAACATGAACAAGAAACCAAGAAAGCCAAGAACACAAAAGACACCACGATGTACCCAGGTTCGGGGCCTTCGTGAGGAAGTAAAACCCCTACTCCTGCCTTGCCTCTCTCAATATATCAGTGTGGTTCTCAGGTACAAGGTGCTCCTCGAGCTGTATGTTGCTACCAAAGTGAGAGCTCGAGGTAGAAGGTGAAACTACGAAGGGGGAAATGAGCTAGGGTTTTGCCTCTCCCTCTGGAGGTAGAGAAGCCGCATATATACACAGGCCGAAGTACATTTTTACCCCTGCCTACAACTGACAATGGCATGGCCAAAAGGTAGAAGACAAGCCTCTGCCTCCTGCCAGCCCAACGGCCGGACTGTCAGGCCAGCCAGGCCTAGCTTTCCTCTTCGGTCATACTTCAGTAGCCTGCCGAGGTCTAGCCTGTAGACCTTTCCCGAAATGCCAGTCAGCTCCTAGGCCCCCGAGCTTCCGGGAAACCCGTGGACGGACCTCGCCGTCCTCTGAAGCCTCGGGCTACGAGCTCTGCGGCACCCGTGACCTCTCTGACATGCCTCGATCCTTGCTGCCAACCTCGGATAACACTCCTGATCATATACCTCGGTAGAGAATATCTTATTCCTGTGGTAGCTAGCTGACTGCCCCGAGGTTGATACCTCGGAGGATATACCTCGGAAAGTATACCTCGGACGTACACCTTACGTCGGATGACGCCTCCTGCGTCCTTGCTCAATCGTTCCCTCGGACAGCTTACTGCCTTAACCTTACATGTCTTTACCTCATCATTACCCTACCCGGGGGTAACCCCCCGACAGTAGTCCCCGAAGCTGATGTGGTCTCGCAGCCTCGGATGAAAGGCCGCATCAGGTTCAACCCGAAACCACATGCGCTACAATGTTTTGCAGGTCACCGAACCAATACCCCGAGAAATCCATCGGTCTGTTCCTCGGGCCATACCCTTTTCCGAAGTATCCGCCGAGATCTCGGACGTCAACCCCTCGATTTCTGCATCCTTACTGACTTCGGTCAGAGAACACTGTTCACGTGTCCCATCCGTCACTTCCTGGTCCACGATAGTCAAAGCACTCGAGTGCTTTCCACCACGCGGCCCACGTCAGCGGAGGTTTCCCGCTTGCGCCGCTTCGCGCTCCAGTAACCGCGCCGCACGACGGTTTGCCTCCTGCAACCGATCCTGTGGCCTGCTCGCCCACCGCTATCTTCGTGCCACGTGGGCCATTGTGCACAAACGATCCCACTCGCCGCTCCGATAACCGCGCGGTAGTGCGCAGTTACCGCCCGCGGTTATAAATACGGGCCCAGGGCAGTGCTTCCCTCTTCTTCCTCATTCACTCGCCTCCATCGCCACCAGCGCCGCCGCTTCCGGTTGAGAAGAAACGCGTTCCCGCCGCCGACGAGCAGCTCCTTCGTCGCCGCTGCCGCGTCACCGGCGCCGCCCTTCAGCACCTCGTTTTCACGGTATGTACTCCCTTTCTTGATACCCTAGGCATTGCTAGGTTTCTTCCTCTTCGCGCTTTGGTTCTTCATATGTTCTTGAATAAAATTCTATTTACCTCCTCCGGTAGATCTTACTCGCATACTTTTTTGGGTAGAAATGAGTTTCATACCTCGGACAGACGTTCGCCTAGCATATATGTGCCTCTATGTACATTAGATAGCCGTCCAACTCCTCCTGAGTTAGCCAGATATAGCCTTAGATTCCAGATTTACTTTTTCCTTTGCTAAACTTCTGTGCATTCTCTGCAGATTGATTCTGCCGAGATGTCTCCTCCTGAGACTTCGGAACAAACCGAGGTTCCAGACCTCGAACTGGAGGTCGGAGAACGAGCCGGCTGGGAAGGTTCGGATGTAACTCCGGACGAAATCCAGTGGCTCAGGGCGACTCGGCGGATTCCCGCCGGGGTAGAATGTCGCCTGCCAGAGGGCGAACTCGAGCCTCAAGTCAAGGAAGGGGAACGGGTGGTCTTCGTCGCGCACTTCCAGCGCGGCTTCGGACTGCCCGTTAGTGATTTCTTCCGGAGCTTCCTCGACAAGTTCGGACTCCAGGTTCATCACCTCCCCGCCAACGCCATCACCACTCTCTCCTGCATCGTTTCCTTCTCTGAGGGATACCTCGGCCTCAAAGCCACGGTAGACCTCTTTTCTCGCTACTTCCAACTCAAGCGGCAAGTGATCCCGGATCCAAAGAACAAGGATCTGCCCAAGCAATTAACCGCCTGCGGAGCTGCCACCGTAGCTCCTCGCCGAAACTCCATCTTCCCACGTATCACTACTCCGGACACCGTTCGCAAGTGGCTCCGGACGTGGTTTTACGTGAAGAACTCCGGAAGAGGACCTCCTCAACCTGCCGGCGTTTAACCTCAGCCCTCCTACAGAACAGCTCAACTGGGACTACACTCCCCCTCACAGCGGCGAACTCAAGTCCATCCATGGTACATTGCGAAATGGCAGGACCCGGAGGACCCCGGAAACGACGGGAAAGTCCTGACGGCTGATGACCTGGCCTGCACATTCGTGAAGCGCAGGGTCTCCCCTCTCCAGGCGAGGTCTCACAAGATCTGCCACATGAGCGGTCTTTATGACCCCACCCGCCATACGCACGTTGCACTGGACAACGCCGCGGTAGCTCGGCGAGTCCGAGCTATCACCAAGTCCAAGATCCCTGACGCTTGGACATGGGGAAGGGAACCCCACTACCGGACCAAGCCAGCGAAACAGGTACGCTATTCCGACGTTTTCTTCGTACTCCTTTACCACCGAGGTCTTGCTACCGACGTTCATCTTGACAATTTTCTTCCTAACTCCTTTTCATATGTCTGCCATACAGCTGTTCTCCCGCCAGACCGCCGAGGATGGAGTCCATCCTGCGGACCACTTCGGCAAGGATCTCCCTGTCGAGGACCCACCATCCAACGTGGACCCTGACACGAGGATTATATGCCCATTGCCTCGGCCCGCATCACCACCGCGGGTAAGCCTCAAGCACAAGCTTCAGTTCAAGAGATTTCGGATGACGAGGAGGGGTTTCTCGTCATGGAACCAATAAACGCGGTACCTATCTCCTGCCTTCCTCACCTTCCGAACTTTACTCCAGCAACCAGCCGGAAACGCGCTGGTGCCGCAACTTCGGCCGCCGAACCATCCGCCACTGGAGCCTCCGGACCCACTGAGGCTCCGGTCAAGAGACGTCGGCTGAAGAAGTCCGGAAATCCTCCTCATGCCCGAGGGGGCAAGAGGTTTCCTACCTCGGATGGGTAATGCTTTGCTTCTATAGCCAACAATGTTTGTTGCTTAAACATATTACCTCGGTATTAACACTTAACCATCTTCCTTTCGTTGCAGTGACCCCATAGACGTGGATCAGGAGGTATCCTCCATGACTGCACCCGTTGGTGCCTCTGAAGCCACGACCACCCCGACGAACTCTCGCCCCGGATCTCCTCCACCGAGGTCTGGCCCGGCCTTGGGGAAATCTGCCCCCACCCGAGGTCAGACTTCTCCGCGTCCTCAAACGGATGCGGGGACCAATCGCGCCAGAACTCCGGCTACCGCCTTGCCGGAGCCTCGACTCTCCCCCCGCAGCCAGACTGCCCGCAACCAACAGCAGCAACAGCAGAAGCATCAGCAGAAGCAACAGCCCAAGCAGCAGCCCAAGCAACAGCCCCAAAAACCAGTTCGCCAGACTACCTTGCCGTTGGAGAAGGGCAAGGAGAAAGAGAAAGAGACGGTGAAGTCTAAGGTCACCCCCAAACCAACATCTGGGTCTGGCACCCTGACTATCTCTTCTCCTTCAAGGATGCAACCGAGGTCTCCTCCCCCGGTGACACGCCGAATTCCTCCATTCGCCGCACCCGTTGATGAGACTGCCCCTCCGGCCGAAGAATATGCTCGGAGGGCATCTCTTATATTGGATAACCGGCCTGCTTCAAGCTCCGAGGCTGCTTTGGCCTTGGAGGCCTCGGTTAGGGGCATCGAGCAGGGCGGACCGTGGGGATTTCCTCCTCTGCGCACTGACAGTGACCAGAGCCTCGGCTCCTTGGAACACTACAATGCAGACTGGAATTCTGCAGACGAGGTCTCCTCGGCCTCCCTAGCTGCTCCGGTGGCTGAGCATCCTGCGGGAAACAGCGCCTGCGGCCGAAGCGTATATGATCTACAAACTGCTGCCCTGCGTGCTGCTCAAAACATCGACGTAAGTCCTATTCTCTTTACTTTCATGCAGTATCTCATCTAATATCCACCATTCCCAGTCCCCGAGATTCGAGGTAAACTATTGACGCTCCGCCGGAGTTAAAATTGTTTGGCTTGAATCTCAACTTTCCATTTTCATCCGACGTATCCAAACCATTTTATCTTACTTTAGCATGCACCTCGGGTACGAGTCCCCGAGACTCCTGTCGAGGCATACCCCGGCAACATTTTCCCAATGATTTGACTCCGAGTCCCCGAGACTCTTGTCGAGGTATAGCCTTTCTAACCGAGCTATGTTTTTCTTCCTTGCAGAATACTATGAACGTCCGCACGGATATCTTTCATACCCTCTTGTTTGACCACAAGAAACTCCACGACGAGCACAAGGCCGTCCTTGCAGAAAAGAACTCTTTGGACGAGAAGCTACAACAAGAGAAAGCCGAAGTAGCTCGTCTGGTAAAGGAGCTCAAGCGCATCACTGAGCTGCGGACGTCTGAAAAAGAGCAGCTGCAGGCGGAAAAGGCCAGTGTTGTCGAAACAGAGAAGAAACTTCGGGAGGATGCCGCCAAGGATCACCAGGAAGCGCTCCAGTTAGCCGAGACCCGCGCCACCTCGGCCACAGAGGCTTTGGAAGCTCTGCAAGCGCAGGTCAACCAGTTTCTCCCGACGCTGCAAACTATCAACCGCGAGATGGACGGTAAGTTTCTTGCCCCCTTAGCTTTGCTTTGTCCTCAACAATACCGGCTCTTTGCCGAACTATCTCTTTCATTATTAACATGCTATCCTTCTGCAGAGCATTTCACCTACACCCAAGTCTCGGCCCGCAGTATCACTGCTCGGCACAGGGAGAGGCGTAAGGAGACGAACCCCGTCTGGACCGTTGAGGACCACATCGTGGCCATCAAGGCTCGGATCAATCCCTTGAAAACCATTGGGTCGGAACTTCTTGATGCAGGTGCGTCTGCTTTCCGAGCCTTATGGCCTCTTGCCGACGCTCCCAAATCTACGCCCGAGCTCGCCGCCCAGCTTCGCGACACCGAAAGAAGATTGCGAGAGTGGCGCTCATCTTCAGCTCGCGCTGGAGCTGATGCCGCTCTCAGGTTTATCATGACTTGGTGCGAGAAGATCGACCTCGAGAAGATGAACACTCTCCGGCGAGGCTCCCTTGGTCGTCCGACCCGATCCTTGTCGCGCGCCGCCAAAAGATGGCCAACTACTTTGCTGGATATGCCACCACGAAGAACTTGAGCGAAGGAGACACCTACTCCGACGCCGAGGATTACGAGCCAGAAGACGAGGAATACGAAACAGAATCCGACGTCGAGGCCGAGCAAGGTGACGGCGGTGAAACCCGCGAAGCAGAAACCGAGGCTTCTCCACAACCTGGTGCCGAGGTTACTGCCGACGTTGCCAGCACTTCCCAGGCTACCTCGGCTCCGGACGAAATCCCTGCTACATCGGCTGCTGCCGACGTAATTCCTGATGCCTCGACCTGAACTTATGCTTGGCCAAAAAACTTCATTAAATCCCCGGTATGCCGGGACGCAGATGTAATCAAACTTAAGTAGTTCCTTTGCTACCTCTATTACTATCATGCTCATTCGAACCATGCTTTTCTAAGCTTTATGTCGAATCCTTTTGAATGATTGCTCGAGTTTACTTTCGTGTTTACTATATTTGGCATTCTTTGCTCTTGTCTGCCATTCTGGCGTTCGACAGTCGAGTCACAAGATTGTTGTTCATAGCATACAGTACTTGGTAAATTCCGAGGTATGTTTCAAAGTCATCCGACATAAAAAAGAAGTAAAAACAGGGGTTAGTAAACGACATATGCCGAACTGTCTTTTTGGACCGAGTCCCCGAGTTCATTTTCATGTTTCCCATGTTCTTTCGTCTTTGCTCTTGACTGCCATGCTGGCGTTCGTCAGTCGAGTCACAAGATTAGTTACATAGCATACAGTACTTGAAGTTTGAGACGAGGTTCAAAATAGTTCGGCATACGAACGAAGAAAGAGTACAAACAAAAAGAAACATGCAATCATAAGAGCGAGGCAGTCCCCGAGCTCACTCTCGAGGTGCCGAAGTTTTTATTTAAAGATCAGCCGAGGTACATACATTACTTCCTTCAACAGTAGAAGGGTCGGAGTAGAGCTACATTCCATGGACGCTGAAGCTCCATCGGGTCTGTCCAGCCCATCTCCCCTTGGCTCCTGTGCATCTATAAGATAGTACGAATCATTGTGCAAAGCTCGGCTCACAATGTATGGTCCCTCCCATGGAGGTGACAACTTGTGCCGACCTTTGCTGCGCTGAACAAGCCTCAGCACTAGATCTCCTTCATTAAACTTTCGGGGTTTTACATGCCGACTTTGATAACGTCGGAGACCCTGCTGATATATTGCTGACC
Organism: Poa pratensis; assembly: GCA_947311845.1. NCBI lineage: Eukaryota > Viridiplantae > Streptophyta > Magnoliopsida > Poales > Poaceae > Poa > Poa pratensis. The sequence goes on from CAMZMU010000089.1 coordinate 26,166,600, forward strand.
GAGATAAGGCCAATTCTCTTGCTTCCTCGAGCAGATCTACAGCATCTTCCCGAGCTTCTTTAGCCTCGGCTTCTGTGTACATTGCCACTCTGGGCGCATCATATTCAATGTCGGTTGGCAGCATTGCCTCGGCCCCATAGACCATGAAAAATGGCGTATAGCCAGTTGATCTGTTCGGTGTGGTCCTTAGACCCCACAGAACTGCTGGTATCTCATCGATCCAACACCCCGGTGTTTTCAACAGTGGTTCTACCACCGAGCTTTGATTCCGGCCAATACCAATGCATTTGACCTCTCTACTTGCCCATTAGCCTGTGGGTGAGCCACCGAGGCTACATCAAGTCGAATTCCCTTACTCATGCAGAACCGAGCAAACTCTCCGACAGCAAAGTTCGTGCCGTTGTCTGTAATAATACTATGAGGATATCCATATCTCAGGATTATTTCCTTCAAAAAGGTCACCGCCGTATGACCATCCACTTTTCGGATTGGCTTCACCTCGATCCACTTAGTGAATTTGTCCACCATCACCAGTATGTGAGTCATATTGCCTCGGGCTGGCTTGAATTCTCCCACCATGTCCAGACACCAAACTGCAAAGGGCCACGTGATAGGAATGGTCTTGAGCGCCGAAGCTGGCATGTGCTGCTGCTTGGCGAACCTTTGGCACCCTTCACATTTCCGAACTATATCTTCTGCATCGGCATTGGCGGTGGGCCAATAGAACCCGTGCCGGAACACCTTGGCCACCAGAGCTCTTGTGCTGCAATGATGTCCACATTCTCCTTGGTGGATTTCTAAAAGCATCTCCTTGCCTTCAGCTGGTTCGACACACCTCTGCAACACCTCGGTCACACTTCTCTTGTATAGCTCCTTGTTGATGATGGTGTATCCCTTAGCTCTCCTCTGGATTCTCCTTGCCTCGGTTGTATCACTTGGCAAACTTCCATCGGCTATGAAGTTCATGATCTGCTCCGCCCATTCCGGCACTGGATGCAGAGGAAAAAGCCTCTCATCTATCTCCATTGGTTCGGTCGCCATGATCTCCTTCATGATTTCCTCCACCATTGCTCGGCCAGTCCCCGAGTGTTGGTGCGAAGTCCCCGGGTCAGACCCGAAGTTCCCATCATCTATCTCCATAGGAAAAGCTCCATCAGTCCTCGGATACTGCGAAGCAGTCCCCGAGTCCGGCCAAACGCATCCGACGTCTACCTCCATAGGAATAGGCTCAGACTCCGAACTTGGCGGTAAGAAAATTGACTCGGAGTCAGGCGAGGGCTTGATTGAAGGAGTTCTCAAATGGTTCAGCGCTATCCCCGGTGGCACCGGTTCTTTGGATGAACCGAGCTTGGACAATACGTCGGCGGCTTCATTCTCCCCCCGAGGTATGTGCTTGTACTCACATCCTTCGAAGAACCCAGACACCTTTTGCACATGAAACCGATACAACTCCATGTTCGCATCCAACGCATCCCAAGTGCCGGTGGATTGATGCACCACCAAAGCTGAATCGCCGAAGCATTCTATACGCCGGACACCTATCTCCTTTGCCACCTTGAGCCCATGGATCAGGGCCTCATACTCCGCCACGTTGTTCGACGCCGAGAAATGGATTTGCAGCACATACTTCAACTGGTCTTGCTTCGGCGAGGTTAGGACTACGCCGGCACCTAATCCGACCTTGGTCTTGGACCCATCAAAGTGCATCTTCCAATAATTATAGTCCGGCAAGGGCGGCTCATATTGCATCTCGGCCCAATCGCATAAAAAGTCCGGCAGCGCCTGCGACTTGATTGCATCTCGCCTTTCATAATGCGGAGTGTATGGAGATACCTCGATCGCCCATTTGGCAACTCGCCCAGTTGCGTCCTTGCATCCGATGATCTCCGAGATTGGAGCATCACATACCACCGTCATGGGATGCTCTTGGAAGTAATGCTTCAGTTTCTTAACCGCCAGGTATACTCCGTACGTCATCTTCTGGTAGTGGGGGTAGTTTTGCTTCGACGTGGATATCACCTCGCTCAGGTAGTAGATTGGTCTCTGCACCGATTTGCCTCCTTCGTCTCGCTCCACCACCACTGCAACACTTACGACCGGTTTGTAGCCGCAATGTATATCAACATCGGTTCATTCTGCAAAGGGGATGCCAACACCGGAGCAGTGGACAACATCTTCTTCAGCTCATTGAACGCCGCGTCCGCCTGCGGGGTCCAAGTGAAACTGGTACTTTTCTTCATAAGTTGATACAATGGTAAGGCTTTTTCTCCTAGCCGACTTACAAACCGACTTAAAGATGCAAGGCATCCCGTGAACTTCTGCACATCTTTTAAACAGTTCGGCAACTTCATTCTTTCGATAGCTCGGATCTTAGCCGGGTTAACTTCTATACCTCGGCTCGATACGAGGAAACCGAGCAATTTTCCAGCCGGGACACCAAAGGTGCACTTGTCCGGGTTAAGTTTCAACCGATACTTTCTTAAATTTGCAAATGTCTCTTCGAGGTCTTCGATGAGAGTATGCTTCTTTTTAGTTTTGATAACAATGTCATCGACATACACTTGCACATTCTTGCCCATTTGAGAATGTAAGCACTTCTGCATACACCTTTGATAAGTTGCCCCGGCATTTCTCAAACCGAAACACATGACACGATAGCAATACGCCCCGTACGGGGTAATAAAGGCAGTCTTTATTTGATCATCAGTGTTCAGTGGGATCTGGTGAAAACCAGAATATGCATCAATAAAAGACAACAGCTCACATCCAGCCGTAGAATCGATCACTTGATCAATCCGAGGTAAAGGAAAGGGATCCTTCGGGCACGCCTTGTTCAGGTTGGTGAAGTCAATGCACATGCGCCACACCTTGACTACCGCCGGTTCGTCCTTCTTTTTCTCCACGAGGACTGGATTAGATATCCAGTCCGGATGCAGCACTTCCATGATGAAGCCTGCAGCCAGTAACTTCGCCAGTTCTTCGAGTACCACCTTTCTTCGGTCATCTGAGAGCCGCCGCGTCGGTTGACGCACTGGTTTCACCTCTGGCCGAACAAACAAAGAGTGCTCTGCCAACTCCCTCGGAACACCTGGCAGGTCTTTAGCCGACCATGCAAAAATGTCCCGATTCTCACGGAGGAAGTGACAGAGCGCGCTTTCCTATTTCTCGTCCATGCCAGTACCAATGATGGCGAAACGCTCCGGGTTCTCCGAGTCCAGCGGGATTTTCTTGGTCTCCTTGGGCACCTCGAATGAAGCGCTCATGTCCGGAGTAATTAGTCCGGACATGCCGAGCTGAGTAGACTGCGCCATTGCCACCACCTTCTGAAGTTGCTTCTTCTCCGCCGCGATCACCAAGGACTCGGCTAAACTGGATCCCGCCGAGGCACATTGCATAGCCTTCTTGTAGTCACCAGAAATGGTTATTATTCCCTTGGGCCCCGGCATTTTCATCTTTAGGTAAGCCACATGAGTGGAGATCATGAACTTGGCCAAGGCTGGCCTTCCCAGCAAGGCATGGTAAGGGCTCTGCAAGTCCACAACCTCGAACTCAAGACTTTCAACTCGGCTGTTATCTCGGGTGCCAAAACCCACGTCGACCCAAATCTTTCCCATAGGTGCACAAGAGACCCCGGGCACAATACCGTGAAATGTACAGCTGCTAGGCTGCAACTGGTTCGGTGAGTATCCCAGCTTGACCATTGTGTCTCGGTACATGATATTTATGGCACTCCCATTGTCCACCAAGACTCGGGTGAATCTCACATTGTTGGTCGGCCCACAAAACGTCGGATCCACCACCAGTGCATAGTTTCCAGGGCTCGGCATGATCCGAGGTGTATCTTGCCTGCTCCAAGTGATCTCTTGCTCGGACCAGTTCATGTATTTCACCACCGCCGGAGATACTGCATTCACCTCCTTGGCACGCCTCAGCATACTCTTCTTATCAGTTGACTCAGTCACAAACACCACGTAGCTCTGATGTACTTCCCTATAATCATTACCGGGGTTCTCATACCTCTGATTCTCAAAGGACCACGTTTGGCTTTGGCCGGCACCACCGTTGTTGTTGTTGCCCTGGGCACTCACTGCATTCACCGGTTTCGCCTGCACCGTCTTCTGTTTTGGGCCGCATGCACCGGGGTTGAATTTGCTCCGGTTAAGCTCTGATTCTGCGCCGCTATGGTCGGCTTATGCTGCTGCTGCGTGTTCGGATATTGAGGTCTACGCCATTGGTTCGGTGGCCCACTCCGGTTTGCCCCAGCTTTCGCCCCTTCTGCAGCGGTTCGGTGATGAAAACTACACTGCAGAGTGGTATGGTTGGGTGTTCTGCCATTCCTGCCATGATAGATACATGGTCCATTCACCAATGACTCGTAAGTCACAGGTGGTCCGGCCTCCTGCCACTGCTTCGCACCACCTCCCTGATTCTGGTTCTGGTTCGGAGTCCACGCCTGACCCTCAGTCTTCGGTTTCTGGGCGCCTCCAGGTCCGGACTGACTTGGGTTTACAGCATTGACTTGGAAATCTGGTTCTCTCCTCTTCTGCCCGAACTCTTGACGGTTATCAAACCTCGGTCCGTTGTTGCGGTTGTTCATCGGATTCCTCCTGTTCCGGGCATTCCCATCCAGCAGAGGCTGCATCGGATCGCCAAGGGCATAGGAATCAGCTATCCGAATCGTCTCGGCCAGAGTCTTTGGCATATCTCTCTGGAGCCTCTGCCACAACATGCTACCATACCGACATCCATCAGCAAACCACGCTATAGCCTGTGCTTCGATAACTCCCTCACAGGAGTTCCGAACATTGCTCCACCGAGTCAAGAATTCTCGGTCAGTCTCATTGTCCTCCTGCTTGCACGCCTGCAAAAGCTGAGGTCGGTTTGGCCTCCTGTAAGTGCTGGCGAAGTTGCTATTGAATGCCTCCTCTAAATCCAGCCAGCAATCGATGCTATTCTCCGGCAGATTGTTCAGCCAGATCCGAGCAGGACCTTCCAACATGTGCGGGAGATACCGGACCGCCCATCGGCGATTGCCCCCCGCAATGTATACTGCTGAAACATAATCAGCTAGCCAATCTTGCGGCTTGGTGCTCCCATTGTACGGCCTGGTACTCCGACCCAACTGAAACTGAGACACCGGTGGAGGTGGTTCCTTCATGATCCGAGGTCCAAAACACGCCGGACCAGGAGGGCCTTCCTCCTCCAACTCTCGGACATGTAAATCCGATCTAGCTTGTAGCGCGCATCACCTGTAGGCAACGTCCGAGCTCCGATACGTCTCCCAATGCACCATCCACTCTATAGAATCCAGCCCGCTCCATGGCTGAATTTCCATCATCATATCGGTCGCCACCTCGACCGACGTTCTTCGGCTGCGGAACATACTCCGGCTCTTGCTGATACTGCTCCTGCGGCCGGGGTTGCTGCTGATGCCTCGGGGGCTGAGGTGGTTTACCTCGGCCAGCCGACGCTGCTTGCCCACCGTTCTGATTTCCCTGAGCTGAACGGCCCTTAGCTCGGCTTGCATCACCTGGGCCGGGGTCTCCATTGGCTCGGCTAGCGTTGCCGACCTTTTGCTTCCCAGCTAACACCGGATCGTACACTTGCAGCTGCATCTCCTTGTTCCGACCTGAAGTGACACTCCGGGCACGATCGGCTCCTCCGACGTGTGGAGACGAGGCTTGCCCCTTGGACCCCTGGCTAACTGGCCTAATCGAATGGACCCTGCGAACCGCCAAGCCCGGCCTTGCGGAGGGCTTCATTTTGCTTGCTGGCCACATGCACTAACTCATTGAGCCGCTTCTGCTGCTCACGCCATGCATCTCCGGTCAACTCCGATAGCCCGGCCCTTACTGCTTCGGCTGCTCTAAGGTTCTTAGCTGGTGAACTATACACCGGCCTACCAGTAGCCGACCTGCTACTTGTTGCCTTACTCGAGCCCGAGACTGCAGCCCTAGCCATCTCCCATAGAGGTCCTTGCCTCGGTTGAGCAGAGCAGCTTTCTTACGCCGCACAACCGGAGTAAAACCATCCTCTATACCATGTGCAGCATTGTACTCCTTCTGCTCCATATCGAACTGCTGCTTAGCCTCGGCCAGCAACCGAGCTTCTCTCACCCTCTGGCGCTCTGCCTCTAACCCGGCCACCGTATGCTCCACACTTGCCTCTACTGCGAGTGGCCGAGCTAACCTATCAACGATAGCTTCTAAGGGAACTTCTTCCCTTGGCATGCCCAACTGCTCATTCTGACTAGGTTTCTCGTACGGAAACTTCGCCGTCCGACCTGATTTCTCAGGCAGCGCGGTTGGCGTCGCCTCCACCTCGGCTAGCGCGACCTTGCCAGCATCTGCCTTGCTAGCTGCAGGCCTGGTACCAGCCATCATCACCTCCACACACCTCGGAGGGCGAGTGACACGCCGACCCAAAGCCGCCAGGAGAGGAGTTTCGTCGTCCACGAGCACCTGCTCCGGGTACTCGCGAACCACCTCGACAGCAACGTAGTGGGGAAGCTGCCGAGCATCATGAGGAACCATCGGTGGGGAAAGGCTTGCCGGCGAAGCACCCCGCATTGTCGCTCACAAAGGCGAACTCGCCGATCTTGGTAACAAGGCCAGAAAGAACACACCCAGAGGAGCCCGTCCGGATGGAAACTCCACCCAACGCCTCAATCTGCCCCACGGTGGGCGCCAACTGTCGTGGTGGGATCACGGCAGATGCCATGGGTATGGCTTAGTTGGGGCCGAATGGTCGTTGGGGGAATCCGGGGAGGGTTTATGCACTCAAGACGTGCACAAGCAAGAACATGCAAGAAACCACAAGAACATGAACAAGAAACCAAGAAAGCCAAGAACACAAAGACACCACGATGTACCCAGGTTCGGGGCCTTCGTGAGGAAGTAAAACCCCTACTCCTGCCTTGCCTCTCTCAATATATCAGTGTGGTTCTCAGGTACAAGGTGCTCCTCGAGCTGTATTGCTACCAAAGTGAGAGCTCGAGGTAGAAGGTGAAACTACGAAGGGGGAAATGAGCTAGGGTTTTGCCTCTCCTCTGGAGGTAGAGATGCCGCATATATACACAGGCCGAAGTACATTTTTACCCTGCCTACAACTGACAATGGCATGGCCAAAAGGTAGAAGACAAGCCTCTGCCTCCTGCCAGCTCAACGGCCGGACTGTCAGGCCAGCCAGGCCTAGCTTTCCTCTTCGGTCATACTTCAGTAGCCTGCCGAGGTCTAGCCTGTAGACCTTTCCCGAAATAGCCGAGTCAGCTCCTAGCCCCCGAGCTTCCGGGAAACCCGTGGACGGACCTCGCCGTCCTCTGAAGCCTCGGGCTACGAGCTCTGCGGCCCCGTGACCTCTCTGACATGCCTCGATCCTTGCTGCCAACCTCGGATAACACTCCTGATATATATCGGTAGAGAATATCTTATTCCTGTGGTAGCTAGCTGACTGCCCCGAGGTTGATACCTCGGAGGATATACCTCGGAAAGTATACCTCGGACGTACACCTTACGTCGGATGACGCCTCCTGCGTCCTTGCTCAATCGTTCCTCGGACAGCTTACTGCCTTAAACCTTACATGTCTTTACCTCATCATTACCCTACCCGGGGGTACCCCCCGACAACT